>JXCR01124026.1:0-52837 GCA_002079205.1 Phalaenopsis hybrid cultivar | reverse complement strand
AAAAAAAAAGACGAGATTGAACCCATAGCTGCTGTAGCTTCTTCACTTGAATAACTAGTTTCATCCTGGTATTAACTTACTCACAAGACAGGAGTATAAAATGATTTAAGTAATAGTACTGAATTTCTCAAAATTTTGGCGAAAAGGTCACAAGGACCAGCTGAAAACAACCCATTCATAGACTACCCCATAATTTGCCAAGCTATACCAAGTAAAGAAAATTATAAGATACCACAGGAACATCATGGATAATATTCGTCAATAACCAACCCAAAGAAATATAGGGCATGCTACAGATAGGATTCAGCACAATAATATGGAATTAAAAAATGAAAACCTTTCTTTACTTAGAATTCAATTCAATTAAGATATTGTACACAACTAGATTTCACTGTATTTTTATTTGATTGGAGAATATAAGAAAGGATTCTTGACTGAGGAGAACTAATAAAATTAAAAAAATATATATTTCTATTTATCTTCCAGATGAAACAGTACAAATAAGAATATTCAGAAAATATGAGAATATTCAGAAAATATGAGAATATTCATACGAGATTACATGAATTACTGATTTGATAACAGCTGTTACACTAGACATGAAGAAAAAGTTACCGTCCATAGTATGAGAGGACAGAATCAAGAATTTTGATGTATTACATGATTTCATTCCTACATATGTACTTCAAAAGTAAAATTTTACATCTCTTAAAAAGAAAGAATAAAATTTTTCCAATAAGAGCCTTCCACCTAAATGGATACCCCAAAATGGCAGCTCAACTAAAATAATGAGCATGCATCTTGTACCATGTGGATGAATGTATCAAACTTTTCTTCTATGCAGCAAAGCATTCCATTTTTTTAACCCTTCAGATTGATGCCTTCGCANTGGATAAAATGCAACTTGTACTACGACTGCACATGGGACTCTCCGACCGACCTTTTTCTCTTCCATAAAATTGTAGAAAAGGAGTGTGTGTTCCAATTTTTTGCAGGCCTCAATAAAGACCTTGAAGAAATCCAATTCAGTATTCTTGGCAGGGACCCTCTTCCTTCAACTCGTGTTGCTTTCATCAAGATCCTTCGCGNTGGATAAAATGCAACTTGTACTACGACTGCACATGGGACTCTCCGACCGACCTTTTTCTCTTCCATAAAATTTTAGAAAAGGAGTGTGTTCCAATTTTTGGCAGGCCTCAACAAAGACCTTGAAGAAATTCAATTCAGTATTCTTGGCAGGGATCCTCTTCCTTCAACTCGTGTTGCTTTCATCAAGATCCTTCGCAAAGAAATTCAGAGACTTGTCATGCTCGGTACTTCTACCCCTTCGACCGAGTCGTCCGCCTTGGTCTCTAATAGTGCTCATAAAATCTAATCCTCAAACATCAAAGATCTCAACTTCTAATATAAAATTTTGAGGCATTTCATTCTTCTAGAAATATTACCTACTCTTTGACATTGATTACATGTTTTAATATATCTATAAACATCCCANATTTCATTCTTCTAGAAATATTACCTACTCTTTGACATTGATTACATGTTTTAATATATCTATAAACATCCCTAAAATAGTAGGCCATTAGAATCCATATTGTAAAATCTTTTGTGCAGTTTTATCAGTTCCAAAATGTGCTCCAAATTCTGAATCATGACATCTTTGAATAATTGGTTCAATTTCTTCATAAGATACACATCTTCTAATAACAAGATCCTTACATTGTTTGTATAAGTATGGGTCATCCCAAAAGTAAAATTTGGCATCATATATAAATTTCTTCTGTTGTTGCATTGTTAATTTAGGTGGTAAAATGTTACTCACAATATTAGCATACCACGGTAAATTCCTTTCCTTAATATTATAAAGTTGTTCATCAGAGAAAGTTTTTATTATTTCCTTTGCCCGAAAACAGCTCTAATCGCATAATCACTAGTATCACACATTAGTTCAAACGGTTTCTCACAATCAAGTGAAACTGTTATAGGAGCAGTGATTTTTTTTTTTTAATAATTCAAAAGCTTTAAACATTCTTCATTAAAATCAAATTTCATATCTTTTTCTAAAAGTTGGCACAGAGGCTTAGTGGTTTTTTGAAAATTTTTTAATATATCGCCTGTAAAAACCAAAATATCCTAGAAAACTTCTAACCCCTCTCACTGTAGTAGAAGGTGATAATTTTTTGATAATTTGAATTTTTCCAAGGTCTACTTCCATATCTTGTTCATAAATTATATGCCCAAGTACAATTCCTCCTACAACCATAAATTAACATTTTTCCCAATTTAAGACTAAATTTGTTTTTTGCATAACTCTAAAACTTTTTCTAAAC
Organism: Phalaenopsis hybrid cultivar; assembly: GCA_002079205.1. Taxonomy (NCBI): domain Eukaryota; kingdom Viridiplantae; phylum Streptophyta; class Magnoliopsida; order Asparagales; family Orchidaceae; genus Phalaenopsis; species Phalaenopsis hybrid cultivar. Next base: position 50,507 of record JXCR01124026.1, on the reverse strand, counting down.
TATTTAAACATGTGTAAAATGAAGTTTCAAATATAGAAAAACATCCATAAAAACTTCTATTCCATTATCAATCAAATTGCTAAAAATTGACAGCATACATCTTTGAAACATTACAGGTGCACTATATAATCCAAAGGACATTCTTTGAAAAGTGAAAGTTTCATATGGGCTAGTAAATGTGGTATTTTCTTAATCCTCGGGAGCAATAGGGATTTGGTGATAGTCGGTATATCCATCCAAAAAGCAATAATATTTGTGTCAAGCAATCTATTTAACATTTGATCTAAAAAAGGTAAAGGAAAGTGATCTTTCCTAGTGGCAGTATTTAATTTTCTATAATCGATACAAACTTGTCAACCAGTGACTTGTCTTGTTGGTACTATTTCATTTCTTTCATTCGTGCCAATGGTCACTCCTTTCTTAGGAACACAATGAATTGGACTTACCCAAGCACTGTCTGAAATCAGATATATAATTCCAACATCTAACCATTTTAAAATTTTCTTCTTTACTACTTCTTTCATTATTAGATTTAACCTCATTTGTGGATCAGTTCTATGTTTATTTTGTTCATCTAATAAAATTTTATGCATACAATTCGAAGGACTAATTCCTTTAATATCAGCTAAAGTTCAACCAAAAGCTTTTCTGCATCTTTTTAATGTATCCAATAATTTTTGTTCTTGTAAATCATTTAAATTTGAGGATACAATAACTGGTAATTTAGATAATTCTCTTGAAAACACATACTTTAAATGGTTAGGAAGAATTTTCATTTAAAGTTCAAGATATTTTATAGTAGATGGAATTAGACTTTTATCATCATTTTCTGTAGTATCCAACATCTCAAATCTTTCCTAAACGTAATCCAGTTCTTCATTATCTATCTCATCATGATCATCTTCCATTTCATGGTCATCCTTACATTTCAAATCTTCATTCTCTATTTTCTCTTCAAACTTTTCCTTAAAATGATCATCTCTCAAATAATCACAAATTTTCATTCAAAAGCATATATCATCTTTTTCTATTAAGGGATATTTCAATGATTTTAAAATATTAAATATTACCTCTTGATCATTAATAGCAAAAAGCAAAAAGATTATAGTTAATTCTTCTTTTTGAACATCTATCATAGCTCTTCCAGTTGGAAGGCACGGTCTTCCTAAAATAATAAGAATTTATTTATCTTCCTCCATGTCTAACACAACGAAGTCCACAAGAAAGATAAATTTATCAACCTTTACTAAAACATCTTCTACAACTCCTTTAGGATAAGTAATAGAACAATCAGCTAATTGAAGAGTTACAGAAGTGGGGAAAATTTCTTCTATTCCCAAATTTTTAAAAGTTGATAGAGGCATGAGGTTAATACTAGCTCCTAAATCACATAAGGCTCTTTCGAAAAAAATTTCACCTATTGCACAAGGAATAGTGAAACTACCAGGATTTTTAAGTTTTTTAGGAAGCTTGTTCTAAATAATTGCGCTACACTCTTCGCTAAGTGCAACAGTCTTGTGATATGTAAACTTCCTTTTCTTATTAAGTATATCCTTCATAAACTTATCATAATCTGACATTTGTTTTAAGGCTTCAATGAAGGAAATATTTACTACTAATGTTTTTAAAATTTCTAAAAATTTTGAAAATTGTTTACCTCAATCTTGTTGTTTCAAACTTTAAGGAAACAGAGGTTGTGGTTTTTCTACAGTAATTTTCATCGGTTTAAGCGGATACTCTAAATTTAGATACATATCATCATTTCCTTTTTCAATTTCTTTCTTCTTTTTTTTAACTTCAGTTTCTTTTTGTACTCTTGTTTCTAATTCTTTTTTGTTTCCTAATTGAATAGCCTTAATTTATTCTTTACCTTGATCTTTTGGATTGAATTCAACATTGTTAGGGAGAGTTCCTAGAGGTCTATTACTAAGTGCAGTAGCAATATGCCCCAATTGAGTTTCCACATTTTTAATTGCAGCTCCCTGACTTTGTAATTGATTCCCTTCACTTTGTAATTGATTCTCTTTACTTTGTAATTAATTCCCCATGTTTTAAACCAATTCTTCCATAGGCAATTTCTTCTCTTTAAATTGTGGGTTACTATTAAAACATGGAGGATAAGAAGGTTTATAGTTAGTGTTTCTCTGGTTGTTCAAATTACTCAATAGGTTCACTGAATTGTTCCCCCGCTGCAGATTAGTAGTAGCAGTGTTATTATTATTACAATTTAGGTTTGGGTGGATTTTCCAACCGGTATTATAATAATTCGAGTAAGGATTGTTGGGTTTATTATTTATAGCATTCAAGGTTTCATACGATGATTGAGAATCTACTATTTGTCCTAATGAATTTTCCTCTAACACCTGAGGCGTTTGAGAATAGTTCATTCTGCATTGATCTATTTTCTTTGAAAGAGCAACAATTTGAGAAACTATCATGGTAATTGCATCAGAATCATGAATACTGACTACTTTTTTAGGATTCACCCATTGAAAGGGACATTGAAAATTATTAGTAGTCATCTCCTCTATTAAGAGTATGGCTCGTCAAAAGGTTTTGACATTAATGATCCACCAGCAGCAGCATCAATAATCGATCTAAGAGATCCTACTAATCTGTTATAAAATGTTTGAATTATTAACCAATCAGGTAAAGAGTGATGTGAACATTTCCTAAGGAGATCTTTAAATCTTTCCCAAGCTTCACATATTGATTCCTCTTCAAACTAACAAAGAGATGTAATACCGTTTTTAAGCTTAGCAGTTTTTTATGGAGGGAAATAATTTGAAAAAAGTTTTTGTGATAGTTCTCCGCAAGTTCTGATAGATCCAGGTGCTAACGAATTTAACCACTTCTTAGCNCTCCTCTATTAAGAGTATGGCTCGTCAAAAGGTTTTGACATTAATGATCCACCAGCAGCAGCATCAATAATCAATCTAAGAGATCCTACTAATCTGTTATAAAATATTTGAATTATTAACCAATAAGGTAAAGAGTGATGTGAAAATTTTCTAAGGAGATCTTTAAATCTTTCTCAAGCTTCACATATTGATTCCTCTTCAAACTAACAAAGAGATGTAATATCGTTTTTAAGCTTAGCAATTTTTTATGGAGGGAAATAATTTGAAAAAAGTTTTTGTGATAGTTCTCCCCAAGTTCTGATAGATCCAGGTGCTAACGAATTTAATCACTTCTTAGTTTTATCCCTTAGTAAAAAAGGAAAAAGTCTAAGTCTAACGGCGTCTTTCGACATCCATCATATTTAAATGTAGCACACAATTCTAGAAAACTAGAAAGATGTAAATTAGGATCTTCATTTGGTGTCCCACCAAATTGATTATTTTGTACTATTTGGATAATAGTAGGATTAAGTTCAAATGAATTAGTAGCTACATCATGATTTTGATCAGTTAAGTGAATTTCATCTGATGTAGGGTTAGCATAATCTTTTAAGAGCCTAGATTGATGTTCATTTTCATTTCTTTGATTATTAAAATTGTTCACCATTTTGTTCGAATTTTTAAATTCTTTTTGTTGCTTCTGAATTTTTCTAATAGTACGTTCTAACTTTGAATAGTAAGGCACTAAAGCTTCAGATCCAATACTACGCATACAAAATCACACTAAACACACTTGAAGTAAGTAAGCACACATAATTGCAAATTAAGAAATAAAGATTTTCAAATACTACTAATTTTATTGTTACTTTGTTTATACTTTCCCCGTGGAACGACGCTACAAACTTGATCGTGACTTTTTATATGCTCTGTTTTATTAAGTTGACACCACTACTTGAAGACTTTAATCTCCGACAACGGTACCAAAACTTGATGTNAAGATGTAAATTAGGATCTTCATTTGGTGTCCCACCAAATTGATTATTTTGTACTATTTGGATAATAGTAGGTTTAAGTTCAAATGAATTAGTAGCTACATCAGGATTTTGAATAGTTAAGTAAATTTCATCTGATGTAGGGTTAGCATAATCTTTTAAGAGCCTAGATTGATGTTCATTTTCATTTCTTTGATTATTAAAATTGTTCACCATTTTGTTCGAATTTTTAAATTCTTTTTGTTGCTTCTGAATTTTTCTAATAATACGTTCTAACTTTGAATCGTAAGGCACTAAAGCTTCAGATCCAATACTACGCATACAAAATCACACTAAACACTCTTGAAGTAAGTAAGCACACATAATTGCAAATTAAGAAATAAAAATTTTCAAATACTACTAATTTTATTGTTACTGTATTTATACTTTCCCCGTGGAACGACGCTACAAACTTGATCGTGATTTTTTATATGCTCTGTTTTATTAAGTTGACACCACTACTTGAAGACTTTAATCTCCAACAACGGTACCAAAACTTGATGCGTACTTTCTGTTTTTTATTAATTTTATATCTTTTATTTAGTCACAATTATATAAACGCATGTATACATATCTCTCAAGCAATACATGGCTCTAGTGGAGTTCTCGGTATCAATCTCACAGGGAAAGTTACGAAACTTTAAAGCATAAAGCGTAGTACATAAATCTAATATTCAAATCACAATGTGCATACTGTAAATATTAAAGTTGTTAAAGTGTAAATATGGTTAAACATTTAAGTTTACTAAAGTTACTTTCTAAGCTTCTAAATAAAGTAATCTAACACAGAACTAAGTTCTGTATTGAATGTTTCAAATATGGAAAAGGCGTCCTCCCTCTTACAATGATACTATGGTGAGTGAAAGATAAAGATTAGTGAAGTCATTGTATTGTGCCAAATAGGAGCATACATATTACTTACCCTCTTTCGAGTGTTATAAATAACATTGGCTAATTCTAGGTTTAGTCCCTAAATCTGTTGTTAGGTTGGGAGGATACTAGCTCACTCTAGAGCTCCCACTTCCCTTCGCCTCAAGGTTAACTCTTGCTTTAGTTTCTAACCACTATGACCGAATTGGAGATTTTAGTCAGTCGCTCTAAAATCTCCAATTCTATGCCCAATAAAATATATTTCCTTATTTATTTGCATTCAACCCCCATGAACTTCACCATCCATGGAATTCAACTGTGATCTTCACTTTTGTTGTAGAATACATAGTCCTTCCGGATCGTATGTTTCACAACAAGTTTTAACAATTCAATTGGCAATATCGAAAAGTCAATAAAGCACGAAGTGTAAAATCATCACAACATTTTAGCATTAATTTGGCACATCCAATCTAATTCATCACTTCACTATATCTCATTGCAAGTAGAAAGACAAAGAAATCTACTCAGAATTTATGACGAAGATACGACAAAACAAGAATTTTATACATAAAAGCAGCGTCATACAAACAAAAAGAAATAAATGCAACTTATCTCAATTTCTTCCTCAAGCAAATCCCTTGAAGTTTCTTTGAATTCTCTTCTCTCTTTACAACAACACATAATTCTTTCTTTAGATAAGTAAGGAAGAAGCAATCTCTCACTCTCCTTCTCTTCATACACTTCTTAGAGAGGACTCCTTCACAAGACTCTCACAACATTCTCCAAACAAGACAAAACACTCCCCGCAAGACTCACGCCACCGAACTAGGGCGCCAAAACACTTTCAATTCGTTTAGAACGAACTTCCAGTTTGGTTGCATGGGTGGTTTCTAATTTTCACCGCTGGCTTTCTTCTCTCGCTTTCTATGTTGTGGTGATGGATAGATCATGAGTTGATCTCATTCACCGGATTTGATGAGCGTCTTATCATCTCCCTTTTGGGAAGTTGAATTTGATTGGTTTTGTGGATCCTGACGGGCAGAGTAACATGTGGTGTCGGGAAATGAAACACTCAAATAATGCATTAAAAGACATTTATTCAAGAGAATGTGAAGGGAAAGGGGATTTATTTATCTTATGTGCTTTACGATATGCCTACTCAGGGCAATAACACCTTTATGTCCTTCCAAAGCACTGACCGATTGCCTGTGACTATCTTGTGGCTATAAATAGGTGTATCACCTTCATGCAATAACATAACCTAGGATAGGTATGTTAGCGAAGTTTTTGAAGTATGAAAGGATCATGGAGGATGCTATCATTAATAGTGAAGGAGTTAGAAAAAATGAAAGCAATGACTCATCTGAACCAACTATTTTGACCTTCCTCTTCTTGTTTGTTAAACTCCAAAATTGAGAACTTCTTGCTCGTTGACTACAAGCAAGGGATTGTTTGGATTCATGGGCGAAGGAGTCTCCGTGTTTATGTTGGAGGGAGTCCTCGCTTGAAGAAAGATCCCTTCCTGCATGCGACTGGTCTTCACTGATTCATGGTGGTTTTTTTAGGCATATCAGCCAAAGACTTCTTGTGGATCCAGTTCCCCTGTTCATTCATGCAGTAGTTGAATTCGAGGGCAAGGACATTTGTTGTTGTCTCAAAGGTGCCAATATCTAGTTTGCATCCCATTATTGGCGACCTTGGAAAAATTAAACCTTTCAACTCACTAATGTCTAAGAGGGTTTGAAGAAATGTATCTTGCACTATCTCTTTTTTTTCCAATGCCGATTTTGGTTTATTACTAACTTCACTTTTATGTTCCCCTTTTGGGATCTCTCTGCACATTTATTCGTGCCCCTGAATGGTTGTATGGATCCCTGCATGCGAATGGTTGTATGGATCCCTCTATCCCCCTTTAGTTTACCTTAAAAAATAATGGAGTCATAAGAAAAATAATGTATATGAAATCTATGATGTATAAAAGAGGGTGATGATGAAGATAGTAGACTCTGTTCTGCATGACCCATCAAATATCCCTTATTCGAGATGGCGTTTTTAGCAAGACAAGATTGTGCTTCACTCCGAAGAATTTTCGACGCCCATGCAAGTCTTACATCTTTGTGGGTTATAGCTACTACAAGGTTAATCAGGAGTTTCCGACCTTTTCAGGAGAGCAGTCCTCGCCTTTGTGATGTTATCCGATTTTTATGACTTTGATTAGTGATTTAGAACTGTGGTCAATTATCTTGTTATGAAAGCTTTTTATGCCTATATATACTTGCATGTATGAACTATCGATTGTGATACTTATCTTTTGTGGCAATGGAGATAGATTTAGGTACCATATCTTATGCATAGAAGATTTTTAGATCATCCCCGCTCCACATCCTGGGGACTTCTTTGCCTAAATAGATGATCGTTTTGTATGCTACTGGCCGAGTTTGCTCTTTTATTATATGAGGTCCAGAACATAATGATTTAAAATTTCTTAGGGCTTGATCGTGAGCTGCCACGTCTGCCCTTAGGAACATGTCTCTTGATCTAAATCGACGTTCTCGGATTTTCTAGTTGTACTAATTTGTTATTCTTCTTATGGCCTCTTTTTATCGTAGGGACGCCTGATCATGAAGTTCATCTAAGATATCTAGAAAATCTTGTAAACCTTCGTTGTTCGCTGTTTTCAAATAATTTAGTTCAAATTCTTTAAAATTTGCAGTAAGGACCTCCTGACTGAATATGTAGTATTCAACATGGAGAATTGCTTCAATTCTACGAGAGAAGGTGAAAGGCATTGAAGCAGCGATGGTCGTAAATGTTGTACAAACTGCACATAGGACGAATGGGAGCAATTCATATCACTTCTCTTTAAATCCTAGCTTGTTTTTGAGTAAAATTAGAATAATTTTATTGGCAACTTTTACTTAATCATTGCTTTTGGGATGGTGAGCAGGAGACAAATTACTTGGCTGTTGTAATACTCATTCATTTTTTTAACCACTAATCAGTTATTATTGTGATTAATTATAACCATAGGTAATCCATGTTTGCAGATAATATCAGTCCATACGAAGTTTTGGACAATGTCTGTCGTGATTCTAGCCAAAAGTTTAGCTTCAATCCATTTTGTGAAATGGTCGATCATGAATGGAATGTATTTTCGTTGTTCCTTTCCAGAAGGAAGGGATCCTAAGAGGTTCATCCCTCATACTGCGAAGAGCCAACGGCTGTTAATAGACTACAATTTATGTGAATGTTGAAACTGCATTGGGGCAAATTTCTGACACTGTATCTTTTGGAGAGCTCTTCGGCATGCTTTTGAAGGGTATGCCAGAAATATCCTTGTCGAAGGATTCGATTGGCCAGAGTTCTTCCACCGGAATGACTGCCAATTCCAGAATGAATATCTTGTAATGTATTATCTTTCTCATCCTCCCTGATGCATTTTAAGGAGGTGAAAGTGACAGACTTTCAGAATAGTTCCCCATTGATCATCAAGTAGTATGCAGCTTTTGATTCTGAATTTTTAAAAATTTTTGACTTATGTCGAAACTATGTATGTTCACAAATATTGCAGAAGTAGATCGATCCAGCTATCAACTGGTCGAATTTGTAGATTTGCAACTTCAACATCTTCAATGGCTTGCTGATGTAGGGTTTTGGGCATCGATCCAACAAAGATTTCAAAAGATGGTTGGTTACTTTGTAGATTGTGTGAGCTTGAAAATACAATCGTAATCTCNTGGGCATCGATCCAACAAAGATTTCAAAAGATGGTTGGTTACTTTGTAGATTGTGTGAGCTTGAAAATACAAAGTTGCTGAAACAATGAGTGCTAATATGAGTTTCTCCATTATCATGTATCTCTATTCAGCTCCTTGAAGTATTTAAGTGACATAATATCTTGAGTTAGCACTAATTGCATCTTTTCTTACTCCCATTTAAATATATAATTCTTCAACAGGGACGAAGCAGTGCAACAAATGTAGCGAAGATAATAGATATTTGAGCTGCATTACGGCTAGCTCGCATTCTTCCGATCATGTAAACTAGTAGCAAATTTGAAAGTTTTTGAAGAACAGAGAATATTAATCTCCAAATTTCGAGATAAATCTACTAAGACCTACTATTTGCCCAATTAAGAATTGCATACCTTTGAGATTCCTTGGCGGCGTCATGTTTAATATGCTCTGTACTTTTTCTGGCTTGGACCTTATTCCTTCGGGAGTATGCAGATATCTGAGAAATCCCTTCAATGATGCTATTCTCAAGAGTGCATGTGAGTTTTTTTTTGGAGATTTTTGTGCACTAGCAAATTGAGCCATGAACATTTACTTGAACACGCTGAAGANTTCGGGAGTATGCAGATATCTGAGAAATCCCTTCAATGATGCTATTCTCAAGAGTGCATGTGAGTTTTTTTTGGAGATTTTTGTGCACTAGCAAATCGAGCCATTAACATTTACTTGAACACGCTGAAGGNGTGTAAATATGGTTAAACATTTAAGTTTACTAAAGTTACTTTCTAAGCTTCTAAACAAAGTAATCTAACACAAAACTAAGTTCTGTATTGAATGTTTCAAATATGGAAAAGGTGTCCTCCCCCTTACAATGATACTATGGTGAGTGAAAGATAAAGATTAGTGAAGTCATTGTATTGTGCCAAATAGGAGCATACATATTATTTATCCTCTTCCGAGTGCTATAAATAACATTGGCTAATTCTAAACCCTAAACCCTTATTCGAGATGGCGTTTTTAGCAAGACAAGATTGTGCTTCACTCCGAAGAACTTTCGACTCCCATGCAAGTCTTACATCTTTGTGGGTTATAGCTACTACAATGTTAATCAGGAGTTTTCGACCTTTTCGGGAGAGCAGTCCTCGCCTTTGTGATGTTATCTGATCTTTATGACTTGATTAGTGATTTAGAACTGTGGTCAATTATCTTGTTATGAAAGCTTTTTATGCCTGTATATACTTGCATGTATGAACTATCGATTGTGATACTTATCTTTTGTGGCAATGGAGATAGATTTAGGTACCATATCTTATGCATAGAAGATTTTTAGATCATCCCCGCTCCACGTCCTGGGGACTTCTTTGCCTAAATAGATGATCGTCTTGTATGCTATTGGCCGAGTTTGCTCTTTTATTATATGAGGTCCAGACCATAATGATTTAAAATTTCTTAGGGCTTGATCGCGAGCTGTCACATCTGCCCTTCTTAGGAACATGTCTCCTGATCTAAATCGACGTTCTCGGATTTTCTAGTTGTACTAATTTGATATTCTTCTTATGGCCTCTTTTTATCGTAGGAACGCCTGTTCACGAAGTTCATCTAAGATATCTAGAAAATCTTGTAAACCTTCGTTGTTTGCTGTTTTCAAATAATTTAGTTTAAATTCTTTAAAATTTGCAATAAGGACCTGCTGATTGAATATGTAGTATTCAATGGGGAGAATTGCTTCAACTCTACGAGAGAAGGTGAAAGGCATTGAAGCAGTGATGGTCGTAAATGTTTTACAAACTGCACAGGATGGATGGGAACAATTCATATCACTTCTCTTTAAATCCTAGCTTGTTTTTTAGTAAAATTAGAATAATCTTGTTGGCAACTTTTACTTGGTCATTGCTTTTGGGATGGTGAGCAGGAGGCTAATTACTTGGCTGTTGTAAAACACATTTATTTTTTTAACCACAAATCAATTATTATTGTGATTAATTATAACCATAGGTAATCCATGTTTGCAGATAATATCAGTCCATACGAAGTTTTGGACAATGTCTATCGTGATTCTAGCCAAAAGTTTAGCTTCAATCCATTTTGTGAAATAGTCAATCATGAATGGAATGTATTTTCGTTGTTCCTTTCCAGAAGGAACGGATCCTAAGAGGTTCATCCCTCATACTGCGAAGAGCCAACGGCTGTTAATAGACTATAATTTATGTGAATGTTGAAACTGCATTGGGGCAAATTTCTGACACTGTTCGTATCTTTTGGAGAGCTCTTTGGCATGCTTTTGAAGGGTATGCCAGAAATATCCTTGTCGAAGGATTCGATTGGCCAGAGTTCTTCCACCGGAATGACTGCCAATTCCAGAATGAATATCTTGTAATGTATTATCTTTCTCATCCTCCCTGATGCATTTTAAGGAGGTGAAAGTGACAGACTTTCAGAATAGTTCCCCATTGATCATCAAGTAGTATGCAGCTTTTGATTCTGAATCTTTAAAAATTTTTGACTTATGTCGAAACTATGTATGTTCACAAATATTGCAGAAGTGGATCGATCCAGNATCTAGAAATTATAGCTTATAGAATGAATGGTACCCTTGTTTTCCATTTCAATATTAGATGCATCTAAATTTTTCATGAGTTAGAGATTCTCTTTTAGGCTTTGTTTGGGATAGCTTTTTTACTTGTTTTTTAGTAGGAAACAACTGCTGACAAAAAATTGTTTTTGTTTGAATGTTGACTCTCACAATTTATTTAACTTATCTTTGAAATGCTGTTTTCGAGAAAATATATTTGAAACAAATTGAAAATACAACTTTTAAAGCCAAGAAAAAAAAAAAAAGGGCTAAAGTTTGACGAATTCAGATTGTTAAAGCCAAAGCCAAAAGAGAAAAAAAAGGCGAAGAGTCCCTCAAATGAAAACTTAATTAACATTATGAAAAACAAATATTTTTAGAAGTTTGCTACGTGTTTTTTTTTTTTTTTACATTTTTTAAAGAACATGTTTATTTGTTGTATTATTATATGATTTTTTAAAACAAATTATTAAAAAAAATCAAAATAATTACTTTTTTAAAATATTCAAAATAAATATCTACTACCACTAAAAATATTTTATTCCAAATCAAAATATACACAATAAAATAAAAATAAAAAATAAAAGTGTTCCCTAACAGCTCCATGATTTCCCATTTATAAAGCTATGTTCGACTGAAGCCATAGAACTGAGCAATGAAGTAAAAGGAAACAAAGAATATTGCTAGCATTCAAGGTATTTGACTCAACAATGTCATTATAACTGTTCCATCAAGTAATATGAAAGCTATCATGAGGTAAGATACATTATAAAATAAAAAAGCGTTAATTTCATGCTAAATTTTTTAAAAACAAGTTAATTTGTTTTTAAAAAAAATATATAATAATGCATCAAATAAAGATGTTTTTAAAAATAAATGCAAAAAAAAAAATCATCGAACAGGCTGCAATCTTCTTAAAAATTTCNACATTATAAAATAAAAAAGCGTTAATTTCATGCTAAATTTTTTAAAAACAAGTTAATTTGTTTTTAAAAAAATATATAATAATGCATCAAATAAACATGTTTTTTAAAATAAATCCAAAAAAAATCATCAAACAGGCTGCAATCTTCTTAAAAATTTGTTTTTCATAAAGTTAAATAAGTTTTCATTTGAGACAAATTTAGCCTTCTTTTTCTTTTGCTTTAGCTTTAACAAGCTGCATTCATCAAACTTTAGCATTTTTGCTTTTGTTTTTTTCCCTTTTTTTTTTTTTTGGCTCAGCTTTAAAAGCTGCATTTTCAACTATTGTTTCAAACATGTTTTCTCGAAAACTGCTTTTAAAGATAAGTAAAAAAAAATTGTGAGAAAGCCAACATTTAAACTAACAAATTTTTTTGTCAACTATTGTTTCCTACTACAAAAGCAAGTAAAAAAGCTATCCTAAACAAAGCCTAAAAGTGTATCTGTAACTCATGAAAAATTTGGATGCATCTAATACTGAAATGGAAAACAAGGGTACAATTCATTCTAAAAGCTATGATTTCTAGATTTCTAATAGGGATACAAATGATAGAGTTGCAACAATTCAATTGGTAAAAAGCTGCTTGTGGGCAAACAACCTAAGAAAACTGCAACTTGCAACCAACATGAATTATGTGTAACAGAAGTTTGGGATACCAATCAAATCTACTAGAAAGAGATGCAATAACAATATTGAGTGNAAAAGCTGCATTTTCAACTATTGTTTCAAACATGTTTTCTCGAAAACTGCTTTTAAAGATAAGTAAAAAAAATTGTGAGAAAGCCAACATTCAAACGAACAATATTTTTTTTTCAACTATTGTTTCCTACTACAAAAGCAAGTAAAAAAGCTATCCTAAACAAAGCCCAAAAGAGTATCTGTAACTCATGAAAAATTTGGATGCGTCTAATACTGAAATGGAAAACAAGGGTACAATTCATTCTATAAGCTATGATTTCTAGATTTCTAATAGGGATACAAATGATAGAGTTGCGACAATTCAATTGGTAAAAAGCTGCTTGTGGGCAAACAACCTAAGAAAACTGCAACTTGCAACCAACATGAATTATGTGTAACAGGAGTTTGGGATACCAATCAAATCTACTAGAAAGAGATGCAGTAACAATACTGCGTGAAATGCGGCAATACTATCTTAAGCCCAAATCTAAGGGATGAACATGTGGAAAATTTCTTAAATGATTAAGCAAAATTTCAAATAATTAACTCATTAGAAGATTCATATAATAAAATAAGCTGATAGGTTAAACATACAACTTACGTATTCTTTGGATCGCTTCCAGTGATTATGCGCCAGTCATCAATCTCCAGTGCAGGGTAACATATCTTTAGAGGCATATTACCCACCAAGTCATCCCATTTATTCTCGATAAGATTGAGGATGCCCTCTGCTTGCCAAGCTGTGGTTAGAGATGAAGCAATAGCCCAGAGATTTCCAAGCAAAAAGAATCTGAAATCCATATGAGCAGGCTGCACATTTCCAATGAGATAGCCTCCCTTAACAGGAATCCAATTCATTAGCCATGAAGGAATCTGATCAGGATATATATTGAACTTGTTTGCAGCATCATATGAGTATTCTTCGGTCTTATAACGATAAACCTCATTAATCTTCTTCATGTCCATCCAATAATACTCTCTGATGTGAAAAGATAATGCACTGAGCCGATTATTGATGGCATGAATTAGGCCCTTGGATCCTTCATTGGGAGTGATCATTTCACGGGAGCACCGCAAAGCTGAATAGAACAAAGACTGAAGCAACAATCCAACAAGTTCATCAGGCCCCAAATCAAAAACTACAAGCGCTTCTATAAAATATCATCAACAATCGCATTTCTAGATCAGAACCTAGGATTTATAGCATATGAAGTTTGCAAAGTAACAAAATTCAACTAAATTTCACTCACTTGGATTTCAAGAGGATGGCCATGGATACCCATCCTTCTGTCTATCATGCAAGAGCCATCAGTAACCAAAAGGGTTGGAAACATGTCAAAGCCATCTGCTAAACATAAATTTAAGATGAGTTTGATGCCTGTTTGCACATCTACCCGTTCCTGCAATGCATAGTCTCCAGAGATTTTTTCATAGGCTCTCAGCAAAATTATCCACCACAATCCTATGAAAAAAGCAGAAAAATTAATCCATTTCATCTTTCAGGAAATCAATTTACTTTTGATCATATGAAAAAAGAAAAATAAAACAAAATTAAGTTTCAGGAGGTCAAAGAGCTTTACCAGAATCAACTGGGGCTACACGTCCAATTGCCGACTCACCAAAATCAGGATCAAGTTCCTCCTCATATGCTTCTTTGTCATCACTCAAAGGATTGATTCGTACTTTAAAACTGGCGGGCATCAATCCTTGCCCAGGGCTGTAGCAGTCAACAGTCTTTTCCCAGCTCTAGGTGTTAAAAAATATAGAAAGAGGTTAGAAATTAAGGTTTGCCATACCTTCAAAGCTTGTAAAGTCAAACAGAATCTAGAGATATAAAATTGGGTCATAAATGACATAAAAAAAACCTATCTTTAGGCTAAACTCTTTCTCAGTTTGCAATCAAATCTTATTATCACATTTCATTCAAAAATACTTGCAAATTCATCCGAGGAAGATGCTACAACTAAACTTTTAACAAGTACTAAAACAGTAAAAGAAACTGTAATAAGCCAAGCATTAGTAAATTCACAAGCAATCAAACATTGTTACACAAATACGGAACAATAACTTTTATGTTAATAGCAATTACATCAAAAGAATTTCATTGCAGACAAAGATAAGATAAAGCTTTTGGAAGTTTCAGTGGATCCAGAAAACAAAAATGAGACATATAATAACCTAAATATACACAAGAAACAGCTAAAACTAACTCGCATCATAAATCCAGAAAACAACCTACAACTAAAATTCCTCCCATGCAGCCACTATGGGCTGGTCGAAGCTCGGAGCTGGACGGGAAAGCGTATGCTTAAGCGTACTTTGCCATAAATCTGTGCTGACAACAATATGAAGGAAAGAATCCTAATTCAAAATTATGGATTTCAATGGGAGCATCCAATAAAAAATTTTCAATTTACAGTGAAGCAATTAATACATGACCGTTTTCCATGAGCATAATATTATTGAAGTGATTTACATCTTCGTTGCCCTCCATGAAACAAGTTGAAGGGTATTTTAGGATAAACAACATTGCAGATCTCTGTCCAACGAAAACAGCGGCAAACGCCAAATACGAAGTCCAATTATAAATTTGCAGAACTTTTGATAATTTTTTAATCATAACAGATTTTTCCTTAATTTCCCAAAATATCCAATTCAATTTCAGGGGGGCTCGTTTGGAATCGAAGGCGTTGCAATTCAACTTTCAAAAGGGAACATCACATTCATGCCTCAACAAACTAGCCATTAGAGCCAATCTATGCCCATTAAAAACGAAACAATTTTATACGTCTAACAGCAATAGCAATCAATTTCTATGGATATAAAGAAATTTAATACAGCACGCTTCTTTAAAATGCAGATTAGATGCCCTATTCAGCACATTATACCTGCAACTGCAATGTATATAGCAGAAAATTCCTGACAATCTCCATCTCCCCCTTGNTCTCTGTCCAACGAAAACAGCGGCAAACGCCAAAATACGAAGTCCAATTATAAATTTGCAGAACTTTTGATAGTTTTTTAATCATAACAGATTTTTCCTTAATTTCCCAAAATACCCAATTCAATTTCGGGGGGGCTCATTTGGAATCGAAGGCGTTGCAATTCAACTTTCAAAAGGGAACATCATATTCATGCCTCAACAAACTAGCAATTACAACCAATCTATACCCATTAAAGTGGTAACAATTTTATACGTCTAACCGCAATAACAATCAATTTCTAAGGATATAAAAAAATTTAATACAGCACGCTTCTGNATCATATTCATGCCTCAACAAACTAGCAATTACAACCAATCTATACCCATTAAAGTGGTAACAATTTTATACATCTAGCCGCAATAACAATCAATTTCTAAGGATATAAAGAAATTTAATACAACACACTTCTTTAAAATGCAGATTAGATGCCCTATTCAGCACATTTTACCTGCAACTGCAACGTATATAGCAGAAAATTCCTGACAATCTCCATCTCCCCCTTGAGTAGAAAAGCCAACGCTGAAGGCACGAAATCCCTAATAAAAACCTGGTCGTAATTAAGCATTTGCCCTCCACTCCTTTGATCGTCAGCCGCCACAGTTCCCACCGGACTTCCGCAATAGCTCACCACCGACTTCCTCAACAACCTCCACGCCTCCTTCTCCTCCTCCGTTTCCTCCCTCCTCCCTACCACCTCCTCCTCCTTCTCCTTCCCCGTTTCCTCCCTCCCCCATACCCCCTCCTCTTTCTCCACCTCCGGCGCCGGCCCCGGCTCCACCCTCTCAATCACGATTGGCTTTCCCGCAAGCCCCTGCTCGNCTATTCAGCACATTTTACCTGCAACTGCAACGTATATAGCAGAAAATTCCTGACAATCTCCATCTCCCCCTTANTCAAACAGCCAGACAGCTTATCCGGATCAGCTGCTCATCAGCAGATTATCAGGATAAGTTGCTTATCAGCAGCAGCTGGATAAGCTGCAGCTGCCCCAAACAGACACTGAATGTTGACTCTCACAATTTATTTTACTTACCTTTGAAATGTTGTTTTTGAGAAAATATATTTGAAACAAGTTGAAAATACAACTTTTAAAGCCAAGCNTCTTTTAGGCTTTGTTTGGGATAGCTTTTTTACTTGTTTTTTAGTAGGAAACAACTGCTGACAAAAAATTGTGTTTGTTTGAATGTTGACTCTCACAATTTATTTTAGTTATCTTTGAAATGCATGTTTTCGAGAAAATATATTTGAAACAAGTTGAAAATACAACTTTTAAAGCCAAGCAAAAAAAAAAAGGGCTAAAGTTTGACGAATTCAGATTGTTAAAGCCAAAGCAAAAGAAAAAAAAAAGGCGAAGAGTCCCTCAAATGAAAACTTAATTAACATTATGAAAAACAAATATTTTTAGAAGTTTGCTATGTGTTTTTTTTTTTTTACATTTTTTTAAGAAGATGTTTATTTGGTGTATTATTATATGATTTTTTATAACAAATTATTAAAAAAATTCAAAATAATTACTTTTTTAAAATATTCAAAATAATTTTAGATGTTTCTGAGAGTTTTTAAAAATATCTACTACCACTAAAAATATTTTATTCCAAATCAAAATATACACAATAAAATAAAAATAAAAAATAAAAGTGATCCCTAACAGCTCCATGATTTCCCATTTATAAAGCTATGTTCGACTGAAGCCATAGAACTGAGCAATGGAGTAAAAGGAAACAAAGAAAATTGTTACCATTCAACGTATTTGACTCAACAATGTCATTATAACTGTTCCATCAAGTAATATGAAAGCTATCATGAGGTAAGATACATTATAAAATAAAAAAGCGTTAATTTCATGCTAAATTTTTGTTTTTGTTTTTTTTTCCTTTTTTTTTTTTTTTTGGCTCAGCTTTAAAAGCTGCATTTTCAACTATTGTTTCAAACATGTTTTCTCGAACACCACTTTTAAAGATAAGTAAAAAAAAATTGTGAGAAAGCCAACATTCAAACGAACAAAATTTTTTGTCAACTATTGTTTCCTACTACAAAAGCAAGTAAAAAAGCTATCCTAAACGAAGCCTAAAAGAGTACCTGTAACTCATGAAAAATTTGGATGCATCTAATACTGAAATGTAAAACAAGGGTACAATTCATTCTATAAGCTATGATTTCTAGATTTCTAATAGGGATACAAATGATAGAGTTACAACAATTCAATTGGTAAAAAGCTGCTTGTGGGCAAACAACCTAAGAAAACTGCAACTTGCAACCAACATGAATTATGTGTAACAGGAGTTTGGGATACCAATCAAATCTACTAGAAAGAGATTCAGTAACAAAACTGAGTAAAACGCGGCAATACTATCTTAAGCCCAAATCTAAGGGATGAACATGTGGAAAATTTCTTAAATGATTAAGCAAAATTTCAAATAATTAACTCATTAGAAGATTCATATAATAAAATAAGCTGATAGGTTAAACATACAACTTACGTATTCTTTGGATCGCTTCCAGTGATTATGCGCCAGTCATCAATCTCCAGTGCAGGGTAACATATCTTTAGAGGCATATTACCCACCAAGTCATCCCATTTATTCTCGATAAGATTGAGGATGCCCTCTGCTTGCCAAGCTGTGGTTAGAGATGAAGCAATAGCCCAGAGATTTCCAAGCAAAAAGAATCTGAAATCCATATGAGCAGGCTGCACATTTCCAATGAGATAGCCTCCCTTAACAGGAATCCAATTCATTAGCCATGAAGGAATCTGATCAGGATATATATTGAACTTGTTTGCAGCATCATATGAGTATTCTTCGGTCTTATAACGATAAACCTCATTAATCTTCTTCATGTCCATCCAATAATACTCTCTGATGTGAAAAGATAATGCACTGAGCCGATTATTGATGGCATGAATTAGGCCCTTGGATCCTTCATTGGGAGTGATCATTTCACGGGAGCACCGCAAAGCTGAATAGAACAAAGACTGAAGCAACAATCCAACAAGTTCATCAGGCCCCAAATCAAAAACTACAAGCGCTTCTATAAAATATCATNGATCCTTCATTGGGAGTGATCATTTCACGGGAGCACCGCAAAGCTGAATAGAACAAAGACTGAAGCAACAATGAAACAAGTTCATCAGGCCCCAAATCAAAAACTACAAGCTCTTCAATAAAATATCATCAAGGTCCAAGGATCGCATTTCTAGATCAGAACCTAGGATTTATAGCATATGAAGTTTGCAAAGTAACAAAATTCAACTAAATTTCACTCACTTGGATTTCAAGAGGATGGCCATGGATACCCATCCTTCTGTCTATCATGCAAGAGCCATCAGTAACCAAAAGAGTTGGAAACATGTCAAAGCCATCTGCTAAACATAAATTTAAGATGAGTCTGATGCCTGTTTGCACATCTACCCGTTCCTGCAATGCATAGTCTCCAGAGATTTTTCCATAGGCTCTCAGCAAAATTATCCACCACAATCCTATGAAAAAAGCAGGAAAATTAATCCATTTCATTTTCAAGGAAATCAATTTACTTTTGATCATATGAAAAAAGAAAAATAAAACAAAATTAAGTTTAAGGCGGTCAAAGAGTNTTTTCCATAGGCTCTCAGCAAAATTATCCACCACAATCCTATGAAAAAAGCAGGAAAATTAATCCATTTCATCTTCAAGGAAATCAATTTACTTTTGATCATATGAAAAAAGAAAAAAAAACAAAATTAAGTTTCAGGCGGTCAAAGAGCTTTACCAGAATCAACTGGGGCTACACGTCCAATTGCCGACTCACCAAAATCAGGATCAAGTTCCTCCTCATATGCTTCTTTGTCATCACTCAAAGGATTGATTCGTACTTTAAAACTGGCGGGCATCAATCCTTGCCCAGGGCTGTAGCAGTCAACAGTCTTTTCCCAGCTCTAGGTGTTAAAAAATATAGAAAGAGGTTAGAAATTAAAGTTTGCCATACCTTCAAAGCTTGTAAAGTCGAACAGAATCTAGAGATATAAAATGTGGTCATAAATGACATAAAAAAACCTATCTTTAGGCTAAACTCTTGCTCAGTTTGCACTCAAATCTTATTATCACATTTCATTCAAAAATACTTGCAAATTCATCCGAGGAAGATGCTACAACTCAACTTTTAACAAGTACTAAAACAGTAAAAGAAACTGTAATAAGCCAAGCATTAGCAAATTCACAAGCAATCAAAGATTGTTACACAAATACGGAACAATAACTTTTATGTTTATAGCAATTACATCAAAAGAATTTCATTGCAGGCAAAGATAAGATAAAGCTTTTGGAAGTTTTAGTGGATCCAGAAAATAAAAATGAGACATATAATAACCTAAATATACACAAGAAACAGCTAAAACTAACTCGCATCATAAATCCAGAAAACAACCTACAACGAAAATTCCTCCCATGCCGGAGCTGGACGGGAAAGCGTATGCTTAAGCGTACTTTACCATAAATCTGTGCTGACAACAATATGAAGGAAAGAATCCANCACAAGAAACAGCTAAAACTAACTCGCATCATAAATCCAGAAAACAACCTACAACTAAAATTCCTCCCATGCCGGAGCTGGACGGGAAAGCGTATGCTTAAGTACTTTACCATAAATCTGTGCTGACAACAATATGAAGGAAAGAATCCTAATT
This sequence comes from Phalaenopsis hybrid cultivar, assembly GCA_002079205.1. NCBI lineage: Eukaryota > Viridiplantae > Streptophyta > Magnoliopsida > Asparagales > Orchidaceae > Phalaenopsis > Phalaenopsis hybrid cultivar. The sequence goes on along the minus strand of JXCR01124026.1, from coordinate 30,174 downwards.
CAAAATTATGGATTTCAATGGGAGCATCCAATAAAAATTTTTAAATTTACAGTGAAGCAATTAATACATGACCCGTTTTCCATGAGCATAATATTATTGAAGGGATTTACATCTTCGTTGCCCTCCATGAAACAAGTTGAAGGGTATTTTAGGAAAAACAACATTGCAGATCTCTGTCCAACGAAAACAGCGGCAAACGCCAAAATACGAAGTCCAATTATAAATTTGCAGAACTTTTGATAATTTTTTAAATATAACAGATTTTTCCTTAATTTCCCAAAATACCCAATTCAATTTCGNAGTCTTTTCCCAGCTCTAGGTGTTAAAAAATATAGAAAGAGGTTAGAAATTAAAGTTTGCCATACCTTCAAATCTTGTAAAGTCGAACAGAATCTAGAGATCATAAATGACATAAAAAAAACCTATCTTTAGGCTAAACTCTTGCTCAGTTTGCACTCAAATCTTATTATCACATTTCATTCAAAAATACTTGCAAATTCATCCGAGGAAGATGCTACAACTCAACTTTTAACAAGTACTAAAACAGTAAAAAAAACTGTAATAAGCTAAGCATTAGCAAATTCACAAGCAATCAAACATTGTTACACAAATACGGAACAATAACTTATGTTTATAGCAATTACATCAAAAGAATTTCATTGCAGACAAAGATAAGATAAAGCTTTTGGAACTTTTAGTGGATCCAGAAAATAAAAATGAGACATATTATAACCTAAATATACACAAGAAACAGCTAAAACTAACTCGCATCATAAATCCAGAAAACAACCTACAACTAAAATTCCTCCCATGCCGGAGCTGGACGGGAAAGCGTATGCTTAAGTACTTTACCATAAATCTGTGCTGACAACAATATGAAGGAAAGAATCCTAATTCAAAATTATGGATTTCAATGGGAGCATCCAATAAAAATTTTTAAATTTACAGTGAAGCAATTAATACATGACCCGTTTTCCATGAGCATAATATTATTGAAGGGATTTACATCTTCGTTGCCCTCCATGAAACAAGTTGAAGGGTATTTTAGGAAAAACAACATTGCAGATCTCTGTCCAACGAAAACAGCGGCAAACGCCAAAATACGAAGTCCAATTATAAATTTGCAGAACTTTTGATAGTTTTTTAATCATAACAGATTTTTCCTTAATTTCCCAAAATACCCAATTCAATTTCGGGGGGGCTCATTTGGAATCGAAGGCGTTGCAATTCAACTTTCAAAAGGGAACATCATATTCATGCCTCAACAAACTAGCAATTACAACCAATCTATACCCATTAAAGTGGTAACAATTTTATACATCTAGCCGCAATAACAATCAATTTCTAAGGATATAAAGAAATTTAATACAACACACTTCTTTAAAATGCAGATTAGATGCCCTATTCAGCACATTTTACCTGCAACTGCAACGTATATAGCAGAAAATTCCTGACAATCTCCATCTCCCCCTTAAGTAGAAAAGCCAGCGCTGAGGGCACGAAATCCCTAATAAAAACCTGATCGTAATTAAGCATTTGCCCACCACTCCTTTGATCGTCAGCCGCCACAGTTCCCACCGGACTTCCGCAATAGCTCACCACCGACTTCCTCAACAACCTCCACGCCTCCTTCTCCTCCTCCGTTTCCTCCCTCCTCCCTACCACCTCCTCCTCCTTCTCCTTCCCCGTTTCCTCCCTCCCCCATACCCCCTCCTCTTTCTCCACCTCCGGCGCCGGCCCCGGCTCCACCCTCTCAATCACGATTGGCTTTCCCGCAAGCCCCTGCTCGTAGATCCGATCAAAAGCCTTCTCCCCGCCGTAGATCGGCTCCGCGGACGTCCCCATCGGCCTTGCTCCGGCCACCGACCTCACCGGCGCCGCTTCTCGCAGCCGTGACGCGGAGGCAGAGGAAATCTGGCGGATACGACGGCATATTGGGAAGACAGCGGCGGCGGTGGCCTTTCTTGAGTTGGGGAGGAAACGGAAGCAGGATCTCTTGGTCGCGATTCTCATGGAGCTAGTTGCATTCATGATAACAAGGGTGAAATTGTAACGAGAGGTTTTCAGTTGTAATGCTGATGAAGAATTTGAGGACGCTTGCGTAGAAGAATGAATGCCACCCTCGCTTCAACTAGGAAATGGACGACGAAAGCAGAGGGAAAGTTATGGCCGAAAGCACTGTTGTACGAACAGGGAACTACCAACTCGCAAAAGCGCAGGAGCAGCCGGGTCAATTTTTACTATAGCCTCATAATTATGTAATGATTTTTAATAAAACATTAGATAATAATTGGAAGGTTAACAAAGATAACACTCGTCTTATGATATATAAATACATAAAAATTGAATGGCATGTATGTAGATGCCCTTAAGTCAAAATTTGTATTTTCATATATGTTTCTCTCTCCAATTCATGCTATCATAAAGATGTGTAGCCTCATAATTGATTGAAGAATAAGCAAAAAAAAATCTTCTAATTTATAAATTTGAATCATAGAGTATGATTTATCATTCATTTTATCATTATTTGTATGCATAAAAATGTTTTGCATGAATCTCGAGGCAATCTAGAGGTTCGTAAAGCCGATCGGTCAAAGAATTGTTAGCAGACCATAGCAAGCCGACTGAAGGGCTGGCGACCCAACCGAAGGCCAGTCCGAAGGCCAGAGGGTTACCCAAGCCAATAAGAGATGATATTCACCCCAACGATTGAACAAAGTTCTAGTGCTCTCAGCAATCTCACTATTACCAACGTGAGACTCTATCAACAACTACCCCAAAAATCATCAAAGATTTTTGGGAATAAGCAAGGGACAAGCAAGTCGACGGGTCACCCTAAGACTAATCGGTTGTATATTTCAGTCAGTCGTCATCCAGGTAATATAGCGACCAACTCGAGTATCTTCCGACCAGAAGGTCAAGTTACATCAAAGGATACCTAAATCATTTACAAATATGAGCAGACGCTACAAAATACGATAATGTCATGTAACGCCCCTTTTAAAGAACAAGCATATATGTTATTTTTGAACTTTTAGCTCTTTATCTTCTATAAATAGGGTGTTAATGGCGTGTATTGGAGTCTTTTGTCCTCCCTAAGTTCAGCACTCATGAGCTTTTGGCTCTTATCCTTAGACTCATAGTCAATAGAGAGAACTCTCTCTTCTTCTCTTTGTAACCCCCAACTTTTAATGTATAAAATGGGTCACAGAGCTCAAGAATATGCCAATTCACCCCTGCAGGGCAAGTCTATGTGTGTTCTTTTATTTAGTTTTCTCTACTTCTCCATCAAGGTTCCTACCTCTTCGATCCTTGAGCATGCTTCACAGGAAAAATATGGTTTCAAAATCTTAAAAGGTACAATGATTATGGAGCATGCTACTAAAAAGTCGGGAAGCAACACTATTAATGAGAAATGTATTTTAAAGATACACTTAAATAAAGAGCATGCTAAGGAGTTCATGCAATAACAAATATGGAGCCAAAAATGTCATTTTTGTCATCTTCGTAAAGGCTTTGGCTAGGAGGTGAGTATCATAACATGGATTGCTGGCACCTAACAATCAAAATGTCCCCACCAACAACACTCGTGTATCGTTAAGTCAATTCCAAGTGGTCGATACACTACTCAACGGAGAGTATTAAATTTTTGATGTGATGCCAAATGTTTTTAATGTCTTTGAAACCAAGAAGCAATACCGACAGCGACCATGACAACGATGCTAAAGATGTCCATTCCACATAATATCCCAAAACACTCCCTCATAAAAAAATCTTGACCTCCAAGAATGAATCAGGTAAAGCATTGGAGGTGATTTCATGCCCAATAGTGACAAGCTCCATGAAGAATAAGGTGCAAATCACCCAAGTAGAAATTCTCGACAATAAGCCTCGCAAAGAAAACACTAAGATCCACCTAAGTTTTAGCGAAAGGTGAGGTTCGACTGAGGTGAAAATCCAACAACTTAAATAAGTCCTTAAAAACTAAAAGATGTGAGCTAGCTACAATATCATAAAATAAAGGTGATTGACAGTGTTGTTATAAACATTCGATTAGCACTTTAACAACAGAACCACCCATAATAGCAGACATTAAAATTCTAGTTCGTGGAAGATTTTTATGTCTACCATAAAAATTTAGAAGAACTCTTTCTGATTTATTGAGCATGGAATTTAAAGAATAATATACCACTACGAGGAGAGGAAATACTACCTTAAAATGGATTTGATCATTCAGCTGATAAAAATCTTTGTGGATCTACAGAAGCAAGGTTTTTCCCCTTACCTTAAGGGTGTAAGATAATAATTTATTTTATTTTGGGGTCTAGTTCTAGAGAAGGGAAAGCTCTCAAATTTAATTACATCTACAAAGTCACGAGTTCTAAAGAAAATACTCAATTTATATAATGACCTATGTTATTCATATTGCAAATTTTTAGTTTTAAAGTTAAAACTTCAGAGGTGAAGGAAAGATAAAGTTTAGAGTTTTGAAAGAATTAAGCACAGAAGGATGAAACTTACAGTTCAATGATAGTGTGTCTGAAAAAGCTCATACAAATGATTTAGCCATCCAGGGAGGAATGTTTACCCAAGGGATTGAACTTTTGGTATTGGTGGAATTAAAAGGTATTAGACAAGCTAGAAAAATTAGGTTTGAAGATATTGATTAGGATTTTAAGTTCCTAAGTCTAGATTGGTATGATAGGCTAGACAGTTTGATCTTTTGTTTGAGTTTGAAGGGATTCCTAAACTAAAAGATAGAGTTATGTAAGAATGATTTATGTATGGAAATGAAACCCACGCCTACAGTCTATAAGAAATCCCAATGGGTGCACTAATGTAAACATTGGGAATAATGCCCCTCTTTCAAGATACTCATGGTTTTCCATTATCTCAGGTACATTAATATAATCATAAATTTCAATATAATGTACAGAGAATAGTTGTAGATCACCTTTAAAAGTGCTCGATACCATCAAGACAATATTTGACACATTAGTAAAGAGATGATGACACTATTTTTTGTTCATGAAGCTAAGATCATCCAAGGAGTACATTGAAAGATATTTTTGAGTCAATGATATGAAACTTTTCTTTAGTTTGAAAGTACCTAATTTTGAGTAGAAGTGTTATTGAAGCTAGGGCTCTTTTGACTTTCTCATTAACCCCTCGTAGTAACATCTTATCGAATGAAAGTGTGTATATCCATGTTAAGGTATAGAATTGTTCTTAGATTCATTATGTTGACATATGCACCTGGATAACCAAGAACCCTAGATAGCTTGAATTTTCCAACATTTATAAAAGCATAAAGTGATCAGTTGTTCCTAACAGAAGGTTGTCGTCCATGAATATTAACCTAGGATTCTCAACGAAATGATTTACTTTCCTATCTAGAGTAGATAGTGTCAACTGAGCCATGTTGATCTTAGGGCACTGTAAGGGTTTGACCAGTGATTCTCTCATCTCTTTGGATATGATAAGAGCATCATAGATATTAGTTGGCTTGAAACTTACTTAGATGGGATAATATATTATAATCAAATTTAGGTGTGGCCTTCATAGACTCATCCTAGGTATGAACAACTTGTGGTGGTACCACAGGTTGATTATGATCACTTATCCCAATAATATATGTGTGTTTCGTGTGTAATTACTTCAAGTTAAATTCCAAACAACGGTGCCAAAAACTTGACCACTGCCTGTGTGTGCTTGTAACCTTAATTCCCGACTTTGTGTTATTTAACAAATAATTCTCGTTTTTCTCCACAATTTAATTTTACATACTAGGGATACTACGCAAGTGCAAGTATAGTTCAAGTAATATGGAACTTTTATTCAAAACCCCAGAGTATCGATCCCACAAGGAAAGGTGTTAATTTGTAACAACATCAATAAAAGTTCTAGTCTACAATAGCTCGTTTAGCCTGAAATTGTTGAAAAGTTTGATTTTCCAAAATTCACTATTTTACTCTGAAATTAAAGTTTACTATATTAAATAAAAAACCTAATCTACGGAGGGTGGATAAATTTTGAAAAGTTTTTATATAATCAAAATCTCTTCCCTCTCGCAATGAAGATAATGACATAAGCTATAGAAGAATTCATAGAATTATGATACATAAAAAGGAGAATGCTAAAACCACCAATAAGTGTAGCACCAACTACGACTTATATTGTCAGTTACTACTATTACTTGCCACTTCGACCTCTGTGACTAGCTGATGGTACGACAACTTTCAACTACGGTGTATGTGACCAACTACGTTGTATGTGGGCATCTATTACCTATGCGACCAATTGCGACCTATGTAATCAACTAAAACCTATGTGGCTAACTACTACTGCAACTACCAACCACGACCTATATGACCAATTGCAGCCTATGTGATTAAGTGTTGTTGTATCTACCAACTATGGCTTATATGACAAAGTAGGGCTGATGTAACTAATTACTCTACAGGCATCCAACTATGACTTATGTAGCTACCTGCTTCTATCGCATCCAACTATAGCCTTTGTGACTAACTACAACATATGTAGCTAACTGCTACTACAACCATCAACCATGACCTTTATAACCAACTACGACCTATGTAGCTAACTACTGAAAAAAAAATGATGAGAAACATAGTAGATTTAGTTGTTGTGACAAAAAGACTTTTTGTTAGTTTTAATCTATTTTAAATATATTTTATTTGATTAGAAGAATATATTTATATTTTGATTTTTTTTAAAAGTGTAAGATTGGTTGTTGTGATGATTTCCAACTTTATATTAAAATTTAATCATTTTTTGAGTATTTTTAATAATCACTACTTCCTGAATGAAATTTTGAATAATTATGCAGGTATGCTCTGAGATCAGAGATTTTTCTATCCCTTTCTTCTATTAATTAGGTAGGTATTCCTTACATTTTTTATTTTGGAATTAACTGGTCAACGATTCTCTTGCTCCATTTTGTTTTGTTAAATATTTTGCAGATTGGAGAATGATTGTTAATTAAAGATTCTAATTTTATTCTATTTGTGGTAGACTGATATTTTGGATTGCATGTTGCTCAATCTTATGAAATAGCTGCACTTCCAGTTGGAGGTTCACTTCTGCTCTACGGCCTTCTGATTGTGCGAATAGTGATCTTATTTCTCTATTGGAGATCCCGAGGATCTTCTAGACTCTTTACTCTCAATCTGTGCTACTTAGAACTATTGTTGTTTTGATTTTACTTTCTTCTTTTTGATGCTAGCTTTTGCTTCTTTTAATTTACTTATAGGTTTTGGTTTATTTTATTTTTTTCTTTGTTTGTTGATGTGTTATAAAAGTTCTGGCAAGCTTTATTAAAGAAAATAAAAAGTATAGACAAATAAAATAAACAATTACAATTCCAAAAAAATAATAAAATAAAAAAACACCAAAAAAGAAAATATAGAAATTAAACACGTGCCCAAAGATGTCCAAATAAAAAGAAGCCCAAACAATAAATGAAAATATTTTTGTAGGAAAAAATCGAAAATGAAACAAAGAGAAGAATAAGGTAAACCAATAAGAGCAAACCTTATCATGCNTAGAAATTAAACACGTGCCCAAAGATGTCCAAATAAAAAGAAGCCCAAACAATAAATGAAAATATTTTTGTAAGAAAAAATCGAAAATGAAACAAAGAGAAGAATAAGGTAACCAATAAGAGCGAACCTTATCATGAATTACGTGGATCATTTATCTCGATAATATCGCGTTTTTTTAACGTATCGTGCACTCCAAATTATCGACGATCCAATGATCTCTGCCGCTCATTGCTCAACTCTAACGGTAGAGATTCACGAAAGATAAAATCGCGTTAAAATCGGATGTGGATTTTGAACACGTGGCGTTATCATCGTAGAGCCGTGGGCGGCGAACGCACGTGAATTTTGCATTTCTCGCGTGCGTTCTTTGTTTGGACTTATCCCTCTCCCCAAAAATTCATTTTGACCTGCTGGATAGAGCTATTAACGGATCGAACACGAACGGTCAGAATTTGCGTTCTTGTTTTCTGTTCGTTCGTATTCGGATCATTTGAATTTAGTTTGTTTGAAATTATAAGCTCGTGTTTGAAATTATTCGTGAAGTCACTGTTCTTGTTCATTTCTTAACGAATGAGCCGAACAAGAGCCGAACACCAGCTATTTGAGAACGACGAGTNCGTGGCGTTATCATCGTAGAGCCGTGGGCGGCGAACGCACGTGAATTTTGCATTTCTCGCGTGCGTTCTTTGATTTGGACTTATCCCTCTCCCCAAAAATTCATTTTGACCTGTGGATAGAGTTGTGAACGGACCGAACACGAACGGACAGAGCTTGTGTTCTTGTTTTCTGTTCGTTCGTGTTCGGATCGTTTGAATTTAGTTTGTTTGAAATTATAAGCTCGTGTTCGAAATTATTCGTGAAGTCACGGTTCTTGTTCGTTTTTTAACAAACGAGTCGAACACGAGCTATTTGAGAAAAACGAGTCAGTTTGACATCCTAATATTAATATATATAAATAATATATTATATGAATTATATAACTTATATTATATAAATATATAATATCTATATTAATATATTACTAGTANGATATCGTGGCGTGATTTCATTGGGTACGCACGTTCCTCTACGTGCGTAGTACTGATGTAATATTTTTTCCGCTTCAACTAGAAAATGGACGACGAAAGCAGAGGGAAATTTATGGCCGAAAGCAGACTGTTGTACGAGAAAAGCTTTTTTTATATATATAATTGAATATTTTTCAGTCGCAAAAGCACAAAAGCAGCCGGGTCAATTTTTATTATAGCCTCATAATTATGTAATGATTTTTAATAAAACATTAGATAATAATTGGAAGGTTAACAAAGATAGCACTCAAGTCTTATGATATATATATATACATAAAAATTGAATGGCATGTAGGTCGATGCCTTCAAGTCAAAATTGGTATTTTCATATATGTTTCTCTCTCCAATTCATGCTATCATAAAGATGTGTAGCCTCATAATTGATTGAAGAATAAGAAAAAAAATTTTCTAATTTATAAATTTGAATCGTACAATATGATTTGTCATTCATTTTATCCTTATTATTATCATTATTTGTACGCCTAAAAAGGATTTGCATGAATCTTGAGGCAATCTAGAGGTTTGTAAAGTTGATCAGTCAAAGAATTGTTAGCAGACCATAGCAAGCCGACTGAAGGGCTGGCGACCCAACCGAAGGCCAGTCCGAAGACCAGAGGGTTACCCAAGCCAATAAGAGATGATATTCACCCCAACAACTGAATAAAGTTCTAGTGCTCTCAACAATCTCACTATTATCAATGTAATGCTCTATCAAGAACTACCCCAAAAATCATCAAAGATTTCTGGGAATAACCAAGGGACGAGCAAGTCGACGGGTCACCCTAAGACTGACCGGTTATATATCTCAATGTCGATCGTCATCCAGGTAATATGGGGACCAACTCGAGTAACTTCCGACCATAAGGTCCAGTTACATCAAAGGATACTAAAATCATTTACAAATATGAGAAGGCACTACAAAATGCGATAATGTCATGTAACACCCCTTTTAAAGTAGAAGCATATATGTAAATTTTCAACTTTTAGCTCTCTATCTTCTATAAATAGGGTGTTAATGGCGTGTATTGGAGTTTTTTGTCCTCCCTAAGTTTAGCCCTCATGAGCTTTTGGCTCTTATCCTTAGACTCATACTCAATAGAAAGAACTCTCTCTTCTTCTCTTTGTAACCCCCAACTTTCAATGTATAAAATGGATCACAAAGCCAAAGAATATGTCTAATTGCCCCTACAGGGCAAGTCTATTTGTGCTCTTCTATTTATCTTTCTCTGCTTCTCCGTCAAGGTTCCTACCTCTTCGATCCTTGAGCATGCTCATAGGAAAAATCTGGATTCAAAATCTTAAAAGGTACAATGAGTATGATGCTACTAAAAAGTCGGGAAGCAACACTAAGGATGAGAAATGCATTTTAAAGATAAACTTAAATAAAGAGCATGCTAAGGAGTTCATGCAATAACAAATATGGAGCCAAAAATGTGATTTTTGTCATCTTCCTAAAGACTTTGGCTAGGAGGTGAGTACCATAACATGGATTGCTGGCACCCAACAATCAAAATGTCCCCATCAACAACACTTGTGTATTGTTCAGTCAATTCCAAGTGGTCGATACACTACTCAACGGAAAGTATTAAATTTTGTATGTGATGCCAAATTTTTTTAATGACTTTGAAACCAAGAAGCAATACCGACAGCGACCATGTCAGTGACCCTAAAGATGTCCATTCCACAGAATATCCCAAAACGCTCCCTCATAAAAAAATCTTGACCTCCAAGAATGAATCAGATAAAGCATTGAAAGTGATTTCCTGCATAATAGTGACAAGCTCCATGATGAATAAGGTGCAAATTACCCAAGTATAGAGTCTTGACAATAAGCCTCACAAAGAAAACAATAAGATCCACCTAAGTTCTAGCGAAAGGTGAGGTCCGACCGAGACGACAATCCAACAAATTAAATACTAAAAAATGTGAGCTAGCTACAATATCATAAAATAAAGATGATTGATAGTGTTGTTATAAACATTTGATCAACACCCTAACAACAGAACCACCCAGAATAACAAGCATTAAAATTCTTGTTCGTGGAAGATTTTTATGTCCACCATAAAAATTTAGAAGAACTCTTTCTGATTTATGGAGCATGGAATTTAAAGAATAATATACCACTCCGAGGAGAGGAAATACTACCTTAAAATGGATCTAATCATTCAACTGATAAAAATCTTTGTGGATCTACGGAATCATGGTTTTTTCCCTTACCTTAAGAGTGTAAGATAACAATTTATTTTATTTTGGGGTCTAGTTCCAGAGAAGGGAAAGCTCTAAAATTTAATTACATCTACAAAGTCATGAGTTCTAAAGAAAATCCTCAATTTATATAATGACCTATGTTATTCAAATTGCAAAGTTTTACTTTTAAAGTTAAAACTTCAGAGGTAAAGGAAAGATAAAGTTTAGAGTTTTGAAAGAATTAAACGCAGAAGGATGAAACTTACTGTTCAATGATAGTGTGTCATGAAAATCCTCATACAAATGATTTAGCCATCATGGAGGAATGTTTGCCCAAGGGATTGAACTTTCGGTATTGGTGGAATTAAAAGGTATTCTATAAGCTAGAAAAATTAGGTTTGAAGATATTGATTAGGATTTTAAGTTCCTAAGTCTAGATTGGTATGATAGGCTAGACAGTTTGATCTTTTGTTTGAGTTTGAAGGGATTCCTAAGCTAAAAGATAGAGTTATGTAAGAATGATTTCTAGATGGAAATGAAACCCACGCCTACATTCTATAAAAAATATCAATGGGTGGACTAACCTAAACATTGGGAACAATGCCCCTCTTTCAAGATATTCATGGTTTTCCATTATCTTAGGTACATTAATATAATCATAAATTTCAATATAATGTACAGAGAATAGTTGTAGATCACCTTTAAAAGTGCTTGATACCATCAAGACAATATTTGACACATTAGTGAAGAGATGATGGCACTATTTTATGTTCATGAAGTTAAGATCTTCCAGGAGTACATTGGAAGATATTTTTGAGTCGATGATATGAAACTTTTCATTAGTTTGAAAGTACCCAATTATGAGTAGAAGTGTTATTGAAGCTAGGGCTCTTTTGAATTTCTCATTAACCCCTCGTAGTAACATCTTATCGAACAAAAGTGTGTATATTCATGTTAAGGTATATAAGTGTTCTTAGATTCACTATGTTGACATATGCAGCTGGATCAATAAGAACCCTAGATAGCTTGAATTTTCCAACATTTATAAAAGCATAAAGTGATCAATTGTTCCTAACAGAAGGTTGTCATCCATGAATATTAACCTTGAAGTCTCAACGAAATGATTTACTTTCCTATCTAGTGTAGATAGTGTCAACTGAGCCATGTTGATCTCAGGGCCCTGCAAAGCTTTGACCAGAGATTCTCTCATCTCTTTGGATATGATAAGAGCATCATAAATATTAGCTGGCTTAAAACTTTATTAAATGGGATAATATATTATAATCAAATTTAGGTGTGGCCTTCATAGACTCATCCTAGGTAAGAACAACTTGTGGTGGTACCACAGGTTGATTATGATCACTTATCCCGATAATGTATGTGTGCTTCGTGTGTAATTATTTCAATTTCAATTCCAGACAACGATGCCAACAACTTGACCACCGCCTGTGTGTGCTTGTAGCCTTAATTCCTGACTTAGTGCTATTTAACAAATAATTCTCGTTTTTCTCCACAATTTAATTTTACACACTAGGGATACTACGCAAGTGCATGTATTGTTCAAGTAATATAGAACTTTCTTTCAAAAACCCAGATTATCAATCCCACAAGGAAAGGAGTTAATTCGTAACGACATAAATAAAAGTTCTAGTCTACAATAACTCGTTTAGCCTGAAATTGTTGAAAAGTTTGATTTTCCTAAATTCACTATTTTACTCTGAAATTAAAGTTAACTATACTAAATAAAAACACCTAATCTATGAAGGGTGGTTAAATTTTGGAAAGTTCTTATATAATCAAAATATCTTCCCTCTTATAATGAAGATAATGACATATGTAGAAGAATTCATAGAATTATGATATATAGAAAGGAGAATGTTAAAACCACCAATAAGTGTAGCACCAACTACAACCTATATTGTCAGTTACTATTATTACTTCTCACTATAACCTCTGTGACTAGCTGATGGTACTATAGCTTCCAACTACGGTGTATGTGACCAGCTACGATGTATGTGTCCATCTATTACCTATGCGAACAATTACGACCTATGTGATCAACTACAACCTATGTGGCTAACTACTACTGTAACTACCAACCACGACCTATGTGACTAATTACAGCCTATGTGATTAAGTATTGTTGTATCTGCCAACCATGGCTTTTATAACAAAGTAGGGTCGATGTAACTAATTACTTTACAGGAATCCAACTATGACTTATGTAGCTACCTGCTACTATCGCATCCAACTATAGCCTTTATGACTAACTGCAACATATGTAGCTAACTGCTACTACAACCATCAACCATGACCTTCGTGACCAACTACGACCTATGCAGCTAACTACTGAAAAATAAATAAAAAATAATGAGAAACATAGTAGATTTAGTTGTTGTGACAAAAAGACTTTTTGTTAGTTCTAAGCTATCTTTAAATATCTTTTCTTTTGATTCAAAGACTATATTTATAATTGATTTTTTAAAAAAGTTCAAGATTGGTTGTTGTGATGATTTCCAACTTTATATTAAAATTTAATCATTTTTTGAATATTTTTAATAATCACTACTTAGGTAGATATTCCTTACATTTTTTTTTTATTTTGGAATTATCTGGTCAACGATTCTCTTGCTTCATTTTGTTTTGTTAAATATTTTGCAGATTGGAGAATGATTGTTAATTAACGATTATGATTTTATGCTATTTGTGGTAGACTGATATTTTGGATTGCATGTTGCTCAATCTTATGAAATAGCTGCACTTCGAGTTGGAGGTTCACTCCTGCCCTACGGTCTTCTGATTGTGCGAATAGTGATCTTATGTCTCTATTGTAGATCCTGAGGATCTTCTGGACTCCTTACTAGCAATTTTTGCTGCTTAGAACTATTGTTGTTTTGATTTTATTTTCTTCTTTTGATGTTAGCTTTTGCTTCTTTTAATTTCTTTATAGGTTATGGTTTGTTTTATTTTTTCTTTGTTTGTTGATGTGTTATAAAAGTTCTGGCAAGTTTTATTAAAGAAAAAAAAGTATAACTCAACACATAAATATAGACAAATAAAATAAAAAATTACAATTCCAAAAAATTAATAAAAATAACAAAACACCAAAAAAGAAAATATACAAATTAAACACGTTCTCAAAGATGTCCAAATAAAAAGAAGCCCAAACAAATGGGCTTCAAACTACTAACTCAGGGTCTGTTTGGGGCAGCTTGTGCGTTTCAGGTAAAAAAAAACTGTTTATCCTGAAACGTGGCCCGCGGCCCGGCCGCAGGGGTCGACCTGCGGCCTGCGTTTGGTGTGAAAACCCAAACGTAATTTCGGATAAACTGATGAAACGTGCGAACCAAACGGTACGGCGGCATTTCCCGCACTTATAAGCTGCCCAAACGGACCCTCAGTATTACCAAAAGGCAGAAGGCAACAATACATGAAAATATTTTTGTAAGAAGAAAAAACGAAAATGAAACAAAGAGAAGATTAAGGTAACCAATAAGAGCAAACCTTATCATGAATTACGTGGATCATTTATCTCGATATTATCGCGTTTTTTTAACGTATCGTACACTCCAAATTATCGATGATCCAATGATCTCTGCCGCTCATTGCTCGATACGGTAGAGATTCGCGAAAGATAAAATCGCGTTAAAATCGGATGTGGATTTTGAACACGTGGCGTTATCATCGTAGAGCCGTGGGCGGCGAACGCACGTGAATTTTGCATTTCTCGCGTGCGTGCTTTGATTTGGACGTTTCCTTGTTCTACACTCCTCAAAATTTCATTTTCTTTATAAAATTATCCAAAAATACTATAAATCTGATTTTAGGATATTTTAGTATTGATAAGACAACGTACAAAATTTTGTCTGCTGAAGAGGGGTGTAAACGAACAGAACACGAACGAATAAAATTTGTATTCATGTTCGATTCGTTTGAAATTTAGTTTATTTGAAATTATAAACTCGTGTTCGAAATTGTTCGTGAAGTCATTGTTCATGTTCGTTTCTCAACGAACGAGCCGAACATGAGCCGAGCACGAGCTGTTCGCGAACAACAAGTCAGTTTGACATCCCTAATATTAATTTATAAAAATAATATATTACATTAATTATATAACTTATATTATATAAATATAATATATATATATTAGTATATTACTAATATAGTATATTAATATATTATTATTAATTTATTATATATTATAATTTATAAAATTAATTTTTTTAAAATATCATAAATATATATATATATATATATAATTACTGTAAGTTATTTTTATATTTCGAACAATAACGGATCGAATACGAACGGACACATTAACTAAGCGAACGAAAAAAAAATTGTTCACGTTCGTCTAGTTTACTTATCGAACGAATCGAACACGAACTCATTGACAAACCAAACACAAACTTTTAGCGAACAAGGAGCTTTTTTGGCAGCCCTACTGCTGAATACTTGTGTTATGAAAATAACCAAAAAAAGATATGTATTTATCGGATATATCTAACAGTGAAATTTAGATTCAGTTGTATGTAAGTAAATCTTCCACAAAAAATCATAATTTATTTTATGATATGGAATGATAATTTTATTTAAGACATGTAATTCTTTGGATTTCGTTTTGTTTTCTTAAATTTTTTTTGAGATTTTCTTTTTTTAATAAAATAATTTTTTTAGCCATTCAATCAAAATTAAAAGTCATAAGTCGATTTATAATAAAACTAGATGGCTCATGTTGTGCGTTGATAGATCAATAATTTAATGTTTTAGCATTGCAGGAAGATCCAACACACACTTAGATAATAAAAAGATGGTAGGATAGACACCATAATTTTTTAAATGAAAAAAAAAAACTCTAAAATGAAAAAAAATTACGGCGTCTAGCTTACTCAAACTAATGAACTATATATAATTATTAGGACATAACTCCATTAGTTTCCTTAGTTAGAGAAGATGGAAATATAATTATGATAATCGTGTATGTATAATAGTTATTCATCTTTAATAGTCTTATTTATACTACAATAAATATAGTTCTTAGTAATAATATCGATAATGGGTCGTAAAGACTGTAGTTGATTGCTATAGAGACAATATCATGCCATAAAGCTTGGACTTGGTGGATGCAATATCATCAGTTGGACGAAGATGCCATAGTTGGAAGCTAGAAAAGTAGTTGGTTGTATATGTCGTATTTGGTCACACAAGTTGTGGTTGGTAGTTGTAGTAGTATTAGTTGGCCATACACATCGTAGTTGAAAGTGATAGTAGCTCCATAAATCATAATTGGTCAAATAGGTCATGATTAATAGCTATAATAGTCGTTAGCCACGTCATAGTCAGAAGCTGTAATAGCAGTTAGCTACTTAGGTTTAATTGAGTTCTTTAAATTTACTCATACATGTCTAGTCTTCTTTTTTTTTTCAGATTTTTAAAGTATTTTCTTTTTTTAGTTACTTTGGAATAGTTTTTGTAAGAAAATAAGATGTGGCACTCATTTTTTTCCAAAAACAAAAAATATTTAAATTGACTCGTCCATTCCCTTCTCAGCACGTTGGCAAACAGCTCAATTGGGAGAGGTCTCTCTTTCACTAGCTGTGCTTGTTTAATTATTATACAATTTTCTTGCATCAAAATTTGTATTTTACACTTTTACCAATACTATTTTTTTAGGAAATACTTCTTATTAAGTCGGTCGCAAATAAATTTGTTTTGTAGTTATTTGAGTGCATTACATGCAACCGATCTCCAGACTGACATTAAAAGAACCAACGTTGGGGGTTGAAAATTGTGGTAACTCTTTGAGATATTTGAAATAAGGTTTTGAATAAAAATGCATAAAATAAAAACTCACATAAAACACAAGATTTAACGGGAATAAATATGAGAATGGGAAAAAATCATAGAGCCATGTCACTCTACCCCAAAATATCCACTGTAAGAAATTGAGAAGAATCATACGAGAATTTGGAACACTCCATGATACTTCTCCGACAAATTTCTATCATTCAGCATGAATCTCGAGGCATGACACAGATCTCGAGGCTGTTTTTTTTATTACGAAATATTCAAACCTTGATAAAAATTCATCTAGAACTTCGATTTCAACAAACTTATAGTCAAATGAACCAATTCGACAACAGGAACCCAATGTTTCCAAAGTTAGTACAATCCGAGTCAAATCAGGCTCATATCAAGTCATTAAACTGCTCTTGAAAGTTTTTCAAACATATTTTAAAGGCAAAGCGAATGTCGAATTTGACAAGCCTATAGTCGAATCGAGCGTCTCAACAAGAAGATTAAAACAAGCCTAAGGTTACTCAATTCCGACATCTTTAAGGTACTCAAATGTCTATCAAACGACATCTGATTGAAGAAGCTCTCTGGACCGTCCGATTAAAATGGTTTATAAGCTCGCATTCATTGCGCTCAGTACACTATAAATAGAGCCCCGCCTCTCTCATGAGAAGAGGGGCTTAAGACTTGAGAGAGATGTTAAAGCTTTGAGAATGAGCTGAATTCTAGCACCATCGCTGTCGTCGTCGACCACCATCGACCGTCATCAACAACCACTAACCGTCGTCAATCACCACCAACCATCGTTCATCGTCGTCGACTATTGTCGATTGCCTTCAACAACTACCAACCGCCTTTGATCACTATCGTCGCCATCAACCGCCATCGACCGGAAGCAGCCAATCAACGTTGTAACTTGGATAACCTAGTAACTCTTTCCCGTTTGTGGGATAAGACGTCTCTGTAATCATCAACCTATAGTGAATTCTTACAATTGGACCAGACCCCATGGTTTTTTCCCTTTTACACGTTTTTCATGTAAAAACTTATGGTGTCACTACTAGTTATTTTCTTTTACGTGCCACCACAAGTTTTCTAGCAAACCTTTTTTAGGCACCGTTAGTGGGAAGCTTTCAAATCTACTACTAAAGTACTTACATGGTTTACTACATGACGACTGGACACAATATCCGTGACAATGGAACACTCATTGTTCCTGGAAGCAGTAACGAAGCCAAGGGCTGCATGCTTCTTTTTCTTCTCGCTCTGGAAGACGTTATCCCACCAACTAAGGCATTTCACGTCATCCTATAAAAGACTGAATGCACAAAATGGAGGAGTCTCAACAAGAGATCCTATAACTCTTTGTGTGGCTCAACATCCATGCTCACACCATTGAATGAAATTTTTTTTACCATTAACTCTACGACCTACAAGAAACATAGTGCTCGGAGGAACTTATACCGGCCTCCCTCCCTAAGAAGGAACACTTCCACTGCCAGGGAGTGATGCTGAAATCTTAGAAACCACATGTTTCACTCATCCATCTCGTGCAGCCTACCTGACACTGCCACATTTTACTTTCATTTAAGAGGATGTCATTTGTAACGAACTACAAAGCCTCGTCTAAGAAGAGTTCCTTCTAGAGAAAAAAGGATTGCTTCCACACTCACCGTAACATCCATGAATCATCTCCTTTAGTAGATATGGTCCTCCAACACCCCATCACAACAAGCTTCAAACTTCCTAACATTGACACATATTTAGAAGGAAGATCCGACCTCTACGAACATATTGATCATTGTCGAACCATCATGCACATTAAGAGTGCCTCTGATGCGCTTTTGTGTCAAGTTTTTCCGACTACTCTTAAAGGAAAAAGTCAAACTTGGTTATACTCTTTGTCAGGGGCAGTGTATACATCTTTAATAAGCTTTCTGCACTGTTCAAAAAGCAATTCATTGCGAATCAACTGATCATCAAGGATTCATCCCATCTATGGGGAATTCATCAAAGTGAAGGAGAGTTGCTCAAGGACTACTTCCGCTGGTTTCTGCAGAAGCCTATTAGATTCTGGGAGTGAATTCAAAGTTACTAAGAGAAGTTTTCGTTGGAGAGCTCCACTCAAGACCCTTCTACACATCATTGATACGGGAGACAATTCGTTCTTATGTTATTTTGTCTACTTTGTTGAGTCCCAAATCATTATGGATGAGGCCATCAACACACAGAATGAGCAGTTCGAGAAAGTTTGAGGAAAGCACAAGAGTAATGCTGGAAACAATAATCAATCTTTGTAATGAAGAAAGTATGAACAACATAGGAATCGTGACCTCCTTCCCCAACCCGTGGGCCAGTAAAGTGAGCTTCGACCCAAGAAAGAGTATACATCTCTCAACAAGCCACGTGTTAATTTCTTGATGGCCATCAAAGATGGGCAAACTTTTAAGTGACCTAATCGCCTAAAACCTAACTTAGGAAATCAAGAACAATACTGTCATTTTAATCAAAATCACAGCCACAACACTGAGGCGTGTAAGCAACTCAAGGAAGAGATTGAAAGGTTGATTCAATAGAGATATCTTGATCAATTTGTACAAAACAAAACAACTAGTACCGATAATGCTCCTATTGCGGGCAACATACACAAAGGTAGCAACATGGAGGTCACCCAATCATGGGAAAAACTTATACAATTGGTGGAGGCCTGTTGCTGACTGATCAAGGCTTATCACTACTCCTCTTATCATTGCACCTAGTGAACCAATGCAGAAAAAATTGTGCCTCAAGCTTATCACTTTTAACGATTCCAATTTGAAATGAGTACGAGTCCCTCACCAAGATCATCTCATCATTAATGCAAGAATTGACGAACCTTATTATAATGTAAAGAAGATCATGATCGACCATGGGAGCTCTATTAATGTTGTACTCCATTTTCCTTAGTTTGGGACTGATAAGGGAAAGACTTCAACCTACAATCGAACCATTACATGATTTTGATAGTCGATGAATAAGGATTAGGGTAACAATAAATCTCCCCGTTGTCATGGGAGATTCTTCCTCGATAGGCAACCCATCTTTGACATCGTGACTTCGATACTACACTTAAAGCTCAAGTTTCCAACCCCACTTAAAATTGACATCAGACACAGAGATCAACAGATAGCACAATCATGCTACCTAAGGCAAGCTCAACCATGCTCTTCAGTGACACATAACATCGAGAACTTTTATCTTTGAGATGAAGATGTATCTCAATGAGCTTATCCTGTAAAAGACTTGGTCCATGTACCAATCTCCAATAAACACCCTTTGAGAACGGTGCAACATGGTTCTGTACTCTCTAATGAGCAAAGATGAGAATATGTAGAACTTCACCAAACAAACAAAACATTTTGGCATGGACCCTAGTCGATATGCTTGGATTTGATCCTAAAATAATCATGCACTCTTTAAAGGTAGATTCAACCTTTAAACTAATCATCTAGAAGAAGCACAATTTTTCCCCATATCACTTACAAGCTATTGAACAAGAAATCAACAAACTTCTAGAAACAATGTCCATACGATAAATGAACCACCCTGCTTGGCTGGCTAATATCATCATGATCAAAAAGGCTAGTGGTTTATGAAGGATGTGCGTAGACTATACCGACCTCAACAAAGCTTATCCAAAAGATAGATTTCCCTTCCTGTGCATAGATCAACTTGTCGATGCCACATCCGAACACCAGATGCTCAACTTTATGAATGCATACTCATGGTAAAATCAAATAAAGATGAACACGATAGAAGAGGAAGCTACCTTTTTTTCAAATAGATAAGGGTTTATACTTCTATCAATTTATGTCATTCAGGTTAAAAAAATGCTAGTGCAACATATCAATGTCTCATGAGCAAGGTATTCAAAAACCTTCTTCGGCATACAATGAAGTTTTACATTGATGACATGTTTGTACAAGGCCTGGAAGCGTTCCAACACATTTCTCATCTAGTTAAGTTTTTCTAACTCCTTCATCAGTATGACATAACTTAACCTGACTAAATGTGCTTTCGGAGTCACATCAAGAAAGTTTTTGGGATTAATGTTTTCTCATAACAGAATTGAGACAAACTAAAAAAAAAAGACGTTAAGAGACATGTTTCCTCCAAGGAACATCAAGGAAATGCAATGCTTTAATGGTCATATAATCTCTCTGTCCCAGTTCTTGGCTCATTTTGAGGATAAGTATTTTTCATTCTTCAAGAAATGTAGAGGTGATCAAAACATTAGTTTTTATTAGATAGATGACTGGTAGATTGTGTTTGATTAACTCAAGGCATATTTGGCTTCACCACCCCTCCTCGAAAAGCCTATCCAAGAGGAGATGTTATACATCTACTTGGTTATTTCACCTCACGAAATAAGCTCTTTCCTTGTTATGGTAGAAAGGTCATTTGAGAAGCCAATCTACTACATCAACAAGATTCTCTCTAATATAGAAAGTTGTTATCTAATGGTGGACAAGACTATGCTAGCCCTGGTTTTCTCAGTAAGGATACTTTGTCCATACTTCTAAGCTCACACTATCGACGTCTACACAACTCCCTTTCAAGGCTAATCTACAAAAATCAGAAGCATCGATAATGTTTTTGTTCATTTTTCTCTCATTTATTTTAGAAGAAGTCGCCAGCCTGTCAATTGTTGTATAGTTCTCTTTCTCGAACAAGTCACTCTTTCAAATCATATGAACGACCCAAAGATGAGAGGAACCAAAAAAGTCTGACATACGATAAAGCAACAAACAAGAGAAAACACAAAACATGGAGAGACTACATGCAGTAAACCTCTCAAAAATTAAAAGTGTCCGCCCAAATAAGATCAGACAAAAGAACCTTAAACTGATATCTGCAAAACGATTGCCTACATAAACTACCCAAAACCAGAGAGTCAGCTGTAGGTGTCTGTTCTGGGGTCAAGTGTACTCCCAAGGGGACGTATCCCACTTGATTAATTATATCTTAGAGGGCACCCAATAATACTCTTGATAAAAGGATTTTCACTTGGATTATCATAAATCTGGGGCAAAATATAATCCAAGGAATGTTATTTCGTGTGGGACTAGTCCTGATGCTTCAAAGTTCAGGCTAAGTGATCCTGAAACTGCTTATATGCAATAGTATAACAATGTCTTTGATTATATTTTCACTTATATTTCCTTACTTTGAAACAAAACCAAAAACTTCATCCTGACAAAAATAAGAATTTAGCTTTTTAATTTTTATATATATTGGGATACTACACAAGTATACGTATCGTTATCAAGTAATATAGGACTTTTTGATTAAGACCTGAATATCGAACTCACAGGAAAATATGCAATATGCACTATTGAACAACAAACTTTCTATTTTAAAAAGACAATTACTTAAACTAAAAATATTTTTGCAGTATTAAAATTCAAATGTTTTTTGTATTTTTGATATTTTGACATAACTTAACAATTTAAAAAGATAACTTGAGCTTATGTAAGAGAAAAGCACTAAATTTGAAAAATATTTTCCACCTTATCATGAATCAGTGATAAGTATAGGAATTTTGTTGTGAAAGTATGCAAATTGTGCTGTGCCAAATAGAAGCAATTATATTCCTTACCCTTACTAGATATGTTATAAACAATATTGGATAATTTAAAGTTTGTATAAATCTGAAGACCGACTAGGCAGAGAAGATATCAGCTCTCACTCTAGAGTTCCCTCAATTCCCTCCACCTGGGGGCTAACATTCTCGTATCACAACCTAAAATAATAAACCAAGTTGGGGGTTTTACCCTATCACTTTAGAATCCTCTAACTCTACACCCTTCAATGATTATTTCCCTATTTATTTGCACTAAACCATATGAATTACATTCTTATTCATACAACCTCATATGATTCTTTTATTTATTTTCAATCAATCATATGAACTACATTCTCATTCATACAACCTCATGTGATTCTTTCTAATTATTGACTGAGATAATACCAGCCCGGTTCTTACATGTTCTCACAACAAATTTTAACATCTGGAGAGGCTAAATCAAGAAGTAAATGAAGTTCATGGATTTAAATCATCACAACTTCTTCCAACATTAAAAATCAATACTCTCCACAACTTCCTTCCAAACTTTAATTATTTATCATTTTAAGAAGAAAGTTAAGGAAATCTACTCATAATCCATGGAGAAAAAAAACCACACTTTAGTTTAAATGTAAAAATCATTATCAAACCAACAAGAAGTCTCAATTAAAATCAAAAGTAGTTCAAAATAAAAGATAAAAACTTATCTCAAATCTTCCACCAAACTCTTGAAGTTCCTTTGAATCTCTTCTCTTTTACAGCACTCTCAAAATAAACTAAAAACAAAAAAAGATAAAGAAAATTTTTGTGGTGCCTGAATCTCTCCACATGATTCTCCACGATCTTCTCAAAACTAAGCACTCTCTCCCTCTTCAGGCACCCACTTCAAATGTCTCAACTTTCTTCCTTTATAAATCTCCAAAAGGTGCCTTAGAAACTCTTCAAAATGTGTCCACATTCGATGAATCCTCCAAAGGATGCTTCCTTTCACGAGTTCTTTAAACATATTTTTGTTCTTAGTGGTCATAACCACCCTCTTAAGTCAATAGGTGTCTCAAACACCTCTTCAAAATTTGGCCAAATAAAGAAAACTGCCAAATAACTGCCTCTAGCGCTTAAGCACGGGGCCTCTGATGCTTAAGCGCGGGGCCTCTGGCGCTTAAGCGTGGGGCCTCTGGAGCTTAAGTGCGGTCTTCTTTGTTTCACCGACACTTAACGGCCGGATCTGGAGCATAGGCGCCAAAACACTTTAGCTCAATTTTCACATTTTTGCTCCAAATTTGATACTTTTTCACTCATTTAAGCATCTTTCACCTTTTTACTTGTATTTGAAAGAAAAACACAAAAATATCATTCATTAAAGTGTAATATCTCAAAAATAGGTATAACAATGTGTCTAAAAACACTATATTTTAGGTTCATCAAAATCCCTCAAACTTAAAAGGTTATTTGTCCTCAAGTGACACTTCAATCTTTAAAAACTAATTAAGTATGATATGTATATGAGTTTTTTTAGGAGTTACTAAAATTTAGATTTATAAATATAGTAGTCCAATTAAGAAAAAATATTCAGTAAATGAGATCAACTTAAAGTTTAGAAATATTTAATCTTAAGAACATGAAGATATGAGTTCCTATCTAATTCAGAAATACTGTAGATTCTCCAAGTTTAGAATTTAGTCTTTTTATTATCTCCACTTAAAAAAATTCATTAAAAATAATTTTACTTACTATATTATATTTTTAAGCTTAAGATTTTCTCAAGACTTATGCTTTAAAAAGATCAAATGTGAAACCAATTTTTTATTGGGCACTAATCCTCAAGCTTCTCCTCCCTTATATTTTTTTTCTTTTTCTTTTTCTTTTTTCTTTTTTTTTATTTTCCTTTTTAGGCATGGATTACTAAATCTGGATGGGCTTTTAATGGTTTTGAATACCACTTTTCCTTTCCTAAAGCAAAGTCTTGATATAAATATTTTATGTATAAATATAATAATCGTTTTGAAAATTATAGTAATAAAAGAAATTTAAGTATTAAAAATAAAAGTTTAAATTTCTAAATTTTTTAAAAATACAATTTTTCTTACTAAAGATAGTTACTTATATTAAACATTTTATACATTAAAAACTTTTAACTTAAAGTTTTTCTTCATTACTGAAAATTTCAACTAAATTTTCTTACTCATTTAGAAAATCAAATTTTGCTTCATATACATGATCATGTTTCTTTTAAAATCAAATTCACTTGTAGCACAATTAAGAACAAATAAAATTCAAGTTTTTAAAATATTTTTCATCCCCCCAAACTTAAATTTTTAACAAGATTAAACAGTTTAGCATCAGATATATATATAAGAAGGAATTAAAATTGAATGAACATGCTTACAAGAATTTTTATATCCCAAGTATACATGTATAAAACTAAAAACAAGAGTAAAATTAAATTTTGATTAATTTTCTATCATTTTCATTTCAATTCAACATGTAGAGATTCAATAGACTTCTAAGTAGTGGGTACAAACATAAAAGTAAGCTAACACGCTAACTTTGATTTCACAGTCTCAACATAAAAACAAACATTCTAACAAGATAAAAGAAAATACAGGGTAGCAGTTTCTGAATTTCAAATTTAAGATCTACGCTAGCAAGATTTTCAACTTTACAAAAGACATAGAATTAAGTTAAGTTCTCAACTAACTAAATCACAGTACTAAACACACAACAACAGATACCACCCTGGAATTTAAAATAAAGTACTAACAATCACAAACATCACAAAATCAACTTAAACAAAAGAGTCCAGCACATCACAAAGTCCAAATAAACACACAACTGCAAATATAGCAAATACCAACCACATAGTACAAAACATAATACAAACATAAAAATAAATTTTGTAGTCCTACTCCTCATCCTCTAAATCACCGCTATCCCAAACATCTGCAGGCTTAAATTTAGGGTAATGTGGATATGGAGGAAATTACACTCCTAGGTTACCCCTGATGAGGTTTTTCAAAGATGAGTGAAATTTCTCTTCATAATCACTTTTTCTTCTATTATACCTATCAGTATGCTATTCAAAATACTCTAAATTCTGAACTTTATTAGCGGTATAATTTATATTGTCAATCATCCTCTATAATAATTGATATTGGGTCTCAGTAGACTCACCTCTAGAAGTAGAAGCACGTGAGGTAGATGGTCTAGATGTAGAAGCAGCAGACATCTCCACTCCACAACTCCTAAAAAATCCCCCTCTCCAGCCAAAAATAGAATGAAATTTAAAGTTTAGAAATTTTTAATGTTAAGAAACATGAAAATATGAGTTCGTGTCTAATTCAGAAATATTGTAGATTCTCCAAGTTTAAAATTTAGTCCTTTTATTATCTCCACTTAAAAACTTTCATTAAAAATAATTTTACTTACTATATTATATTTTTAAGCTTAAGATTTTCTCAAGTCTTATACTTTAAAAAGATCAAACGTGGAACTAATTTTTGATTAGACACTGATCCTCAAGCTTCTCCTCCCTTATATTTTTTTTCTTTTTCTTTTTTTTTTCTTTTTTTTTCTTTTTTCTTTTTTTTTCTTTTCTTTTTTAGGTAAGGTTTACTATATATGTATAGGCTTTTAATGGTTTTGAATTCCACTTTTCCTTTCCTAAAGCAAAGTCTTGATATAAATCTTTTACTTATAAATATAATAATAGTTTTGAAAATTATTTTAAGAAAAAAAATTTAAGTATTAAAAATAAAAGTCTAAATTTCTAATTTTTTTAAAAATACAATTTTTCTTACTGAAGATACTTATATTAAACATTTTCTACACTAAAAACTTTTAACTTAAAGTTTTTCTTCATCACTAAAAATTTCAACTAAATTTTTTTACTCATTTCTAAAATCAAATTTTACTTTCATAATATAACTTCATATACATGTTCATTTTTCTTTTAAAATCAAATTCACTTGTAGCACAATTGAGAACAAATAAAATTCAAGTTTTTAAAATATTTTCATCCCCCCCCCAAACTTAAATTTTTAATAAGATTAAATAGTTTAGCAACATATATATATAAGCAGGAATGAAAATTGAATGAACATGCTTACAGAATTTTTATATCCTAAGTATACAAGTATAAAACTAAAAATAAGAGTAAAATTAATTTTTGATTAATTTTCTATCATTTTCACTTCAATTCAACTTGTAGAGATTCAATAGACTTATAAGTAGTGGGTACAAACATAAAAGTAAGCTAACACACTAACTTTGATTTCACAGTCTCAACATAAAAAAAAAATTCTAACAAGATAAAAGAAAAATTCAGGGTAGCAGTTTCTGAATTTCAAATTTAAGATCTATGCTAGCAAGATTTTCAACTTTGCAAAAGACATAGAATTAAGTTAAGTTCTCAACTACTAAATGACAGTACTAAACACACAACAACATATACTACCTTGGAATTTAAAATAAAGTACTAACAATCACAAACATCACAATATCAACTTAAACAAAAGAGTCCAACACATCAAAAAGTCCAAATAAATACACATCTGCAAATATAGCAAGTCCCGACCACATAGCAAAAAACATAATACAAACATAAAAATAAATCTCATAGTCCTACTCCTCATCCTCTAAATCACTGCTATCCCAAACATCTGCAGGCTTATAATCAGGGTATTGTCGATATGAAAGAAATTGCACTCCTGAGTTACCCTTGATGAGGTTTTCCAAAGATGAGTGAAATTTCTCTTCTTAATCACTTTTTCTTCTATTATACATATCGATATGCTCTGCAAAATGCTCTAAATTCTAAACTTTATCAGCGGTATAATTTATATCGTCC
The DNA here is from genome assembly GCA_002079205.1 of Phalaenopsis hybrid cultivar. Lineage (NCBI taxonomy): Eukaryota > Viridiplantae > Streptophyta > Magnoliopsida > Asparagales > Orchidaceae > Phalaenopsis > Phalaenopsis hybrid cultivar. The sequence goes on along the minus strand of JXCR01124026.1, from coordinate 3,108 downwards.
ATCATCCTCTGTAATAATTAATCTTGGGTCTCAGTAGACTCACCTCTAGAAGTAGAAGCACGTGAGGTAGATGGTCTAAATGTAGAAGTGGCAGACGTCTGCATTCCATCACTCTTATAAAATCCTCCTCTCCAACCCAAAATAGTGCCTAGAGTCTGTTCTCCAATAGGTGCATCCAAAAACTCTTCAAAAAGCGTCCAAATTCATCAAATCTTCTAGAAACGAGGTTTGAACCGACACTGGCGTCGTTGGTCTGTAATTTAATTCCTTATTCTCTGTCAAATGGCGTTGTCGACGTTGAACAAATTTTTACTTCTTCATTTTTGCTCCAAATTTCAATCTTTTTGCTTTTTTTTTTGCTCCAAGTCCTAAAATTTAACAACCTACAAGAAAACATTAAAAATATTATCCATTAAAGTGCAATATCACAAAAAATGAGTATAAAATATGAACCTAAAAATGCATATATTTTTTATATATCAAAATCCCCCTGACTTACATGTTACTTGTCTTGAAGTAACTATTTTACTACTAAAAATATGACTTATGGTAAAGAATTTAACTTTTAGATTTTCACAATCCACTAAATACAATAGCATAACTTAAGGAAAATTCAAAACAAGTCCAGTTAATGCTAAATGGTGGTTCACCCCCACAAACAAAGCGCGGCATAAATTATACTTATTTAATCAATAGCTTGTATCAAAAATTATTACATCCCCAAAACAATCATAATCAAGTCTGGATAACCCGTCGCTCCATAAAGAGTTTTTGAGTCTACCACACTCATCAGTTTCAAAATCTCAAGCAAACATGGTATCCTCAACTTTCCTCTCCATGAACAATTGTATTAGAGCATTGACATCTCATTGCTTTATTCTTTCCCTTCTTTCTCTTTGAATAAAATTTTATGTGTCTCTTTTCATGCATTCTAGGTTCTTCCCCCAACCTCCGTAGCCATAAAGTTATATGCATTTGTTGCTCTAATCCATGCTCATGTCATTGATCTCAGCAAATCTGCATTTAACTCACTTATCTTTCTGCTAGAACGCAAAAGATGCTTATCACCGCTTTTGGCAAGAGGCTGGTTATGACTTTCAATGAATTTCTTTACAGTCTAATTTTCTTCAACATCGATGACATATCTAAACATGGCTTGACATCCAGTCCTCGTGTCAACTTTTCTGAACTTCACAAAACACCTAAATAACACGGCAATAACACGAGAATAGTATAACAATATTACAAGGATAACATTATTAGAATAATACAATTCCTAAACCCTAAAAAACATCAATAACACCAATATAACACTAGAAAAACTAAACCTAAATATCACATAACACCTCAATAACACGATAATAACACAACAATAATGTAAAAATAATACAACAATAACACCACTAAGACAAAATAATCCCTAAACTTTAAACGATAACACTACACTTTAAGTCATAACAATAACACCACTATAATACTAAAAAAACTAAACTATAACACCACATAACACCTCTAAAATACAACAATAATACGACAATAATACAACACAAAACCATTAAAAAAACAAAAAAAACACATCCCTAGTACTATAATAATCCTCAAACCCAAACTAAAATAACAAACATAAACACCAGCATACCATCAAAAATAACAGCACACTAAGTATAAAATAAAACAACTAACAAAAACCAGCTAGAACCAACATAACAAAGCAATGCAACAGTAAAATGAACCCTAAACTAAAGCAAACTCACCTATGATTTAAGCTTCTCGACATTATTTAATGATTTCATGATTAATATTTCTTCGTCTCCGGAGGAAGCAAACACACTAGCTCGACAGAATCGCTTGTTTTAGACTGGAGGCGGCATAAAGTGAGACATAAGGACTTTTGGCGGGATTCTATACGGACAAAAAGCCAAATTTTCTAGCTTGCGCGGGGTTGGGTTTCGAACGAATCGGGTCGCCTGCTTTAATTTCATTATTTTACTTCCTGTTGCGGTGGGTCCCAAAATTCCACGCGGCGAGCTTTCATTCGACTCCGCTTGCAGCTCTGCCTGCGATGTCTGAATGAATAAGTGCTCGTGTACTTCAGAAGCTTCAATGGCCTCAACGATCTCGGCTTCTGCTTTATGATTAATAAAATTTTCAAATTTTATAAGCGTTGTTGTCCTCAAGATAGAAGACAACTTCAACTAAGGGCTAATTTGGGGTAGCTATTAAGTGCGGCAGTGTTTGTGAAAACGCCGCATAATCGTTTGATTTGCGTGTTTTTGAAAATATTGTTTTCCGTGTTTGAGTTTTTTATACTAAACACAGGCCGCAGATCGAATCCCGCGGTCGACTCGCGAGTTGCATTTCAGGATAAATAACTTATCCTGAAACGCACAAGCTGCCCCAAACAGACCCTAAGTTTATTGAGTCTCCCCCATTAATTGATGGAACTATGTATTTGGTTTTAAAAAATAGATTTTGTCATTTCACTTAACCTAATCACCAGCTTGGCGCATTTAATTCCACTTCACTACTCTGGCAAAAATAAAATATCTATTGGTAAAAAAGATGCAATGCATACCCAAAATAGCTTTATTATATGAACTAAGGAAAAATTATCATATTCCTTGTAGGCTCAAAATAAAAGGAGATCCTTTTTTGTTTTTTTTTTTCGCCCCAATTATTTTTTTCCTTAACATCGCCTCCTAAAATGCAGCTGCATGAATCCCACAATCACATAAATATATAAACGACAAAGAAGTCCAAGGGGCGTTACTGATGCCATTAACGCTAACCTGAATAAATTATCTACGTCAGCTTCGGGCTGGCTAGATACACGCCACCGTCACTCGCAAAGCACACGGGAAGAAACAGTGCATGGGCATGGCTCGTGTATGCATGGCTCGTGTATGGCTCGTTCAAAATTGTTCATGTTCGAAATCGCCTCATGTTTGAATTGGCTCGTAAACAGTGTGTACGTGTTCGGCGCGATTTAAATATTCATGTTCATGTTCGACTCAGAATTGAATTGTTAAAATTAAATTAAAAAAATTAGATTTAAAGTGTTGGATTTGAACCTAAGCCAAATATATGCAAAAAAAAAAAAAAAACACA
>JXCR01124024.1:85222-112771 GCA_002079205.1 Phalaenopsis hybrid cultivar | reverse complement strand
ACTAATTTAAAGTTTGAATAGTTCTGAAGACCGACTAGGTAGGGAAGATACTAGCTCTCACTCTAGAGTTCCCTCAATTCTCTCCACCTAGGGGCTAACATCTCGTATCAGAACCTAAAACAATAAACCAGGTTGGGGGCTTTAACCTATCACTTTAAAGTCCTCTAACTCTACACCCTTCAATGAATATTTCTCTATTTATTTGAACTCAATCATATGAACTACATTCTCATTCATACAACCTTATATGATTCATTCCATTTATTGACTAAGACAATACCAGCTCGGTTCTTAAATGTTCTCACAACAAATTTTAACATCTTGTTTGGCCAAATCAAGAAGTAAATGAAGTGCATGGATTTAAATCATCACAACTTCTTCCATCATTGAAGATCAATACATTAAAAAACTTCCATCCAAAACTTAATTACTTATCATTTTAAGAACAAAGATAAAAAAAAACTACTCAGAATCCATAGAGAAAAATAAAATCACACATTAGTTTAAAAGAAGAAATCATTGTCAAACCAACAACAAGTCTCATTTAAAACAAAAAGTAGTCTCAAAACAAAAAGATAAAAACTTATCTCAAGTCCTCCACCAAACTCTTGAAGTTACCTTGATTCTCTTCTCTTTACAATCACCCAAAATAAAATAACAAAAAGGATAAAATAAAAGTAAAAGTGGTGCCTAAAAATCTCTCCGAACTAACTTCTCAAATGAGAACTTTCAAACCTTTTCAATACTTTCAGGACCCTTTTCTAAGTCCTCTCTTGTTTCTTTTATAATTTTCTAAAAGGTGCCTTGGTTTCTCTTCAAAATATGTATAGATTCGATGTATTTCCTCAAGAGATACATCCTTTCATGATAATTTTTGTCCATGGTGGTTATAATCACCTATTAAGCTAATGGGCTCCTCAAAATCCTCTTCAAAATTTGCAGAAACCGATTTTACTTGTCCAATAACTACGACTGGCGCTTAAGCGCGGGGCCTCTGATGCTTAGGCGTGGCATTCTCTGTTTAATCGGCTTTTAAGCGTCAAATCTGGCTCTAGGCGCCAAAACTCTTTTGCACATTTTTCACCTTTTTTCTCCAAATTTGATCCTTTCTCACTCTAAGCATTTTTCACCCTTTTTACCTGTATCTACAAGAAAAATAAAAAAATACCTTCCATTAAAGCATAATCTCTCAAAAATAGATATAGAAATGTGTCTAAAAACACTATATATTTTAGGTGTATCAATCCCCAAAACTGATTATTTGATACCATTTGGATAATTGCAGGTTTAAGCTCAAATGAATTAACCACTACATTAGGTTTTTGAATACTACAATGAAGTTTAAACAATAGGGTTGACAATATATCTTAAAGGTCTAAACTCTTGATGAATAATAAACCAAGTAGAGGGATTTAACCTGTCACTTTAAAGTCCTCAACATCTACACCCTTCAATGAATATTTTCCTATTTATTTGCACTCAATCATATGAACTACATTCTCATTTGTACAACCTCATGTGATTCTTTTCAATTGTTGACTGAGACAATACCAGCCCAGTTCTTACATGTTCTCACAACAAAGTTTAACATCTAGATTTACCAAATCAAGAAGTAAGTTAAGTACATGGATTTAAATCATCGGAACTTCTTCCAACATTAAAGATCAATACTCTCCACAACCTCCATCCAACACTTAATTACTTATCATTTTAAGAAGAAAGATAAAGAAAACTACTCAAAATTCATGGAGAAAATAAGACCACACTTTAGTTTAAAATTAGAGGTCATTATCAAACTAACAACAAGTTTCAATTAAAACCGAAAGTAGTCTAAAACAAAAGGCAAAACTTATCTCAAGTCCTCCACCAAACTCTTGAAGTTCCTTTGAATCTTTTCTCTTTTACAACACTCTCAATATAAAGCTAAAATAAAAAGGATAATATGTTGTGCCTGAAAATCTCTCTAACTAACTCCCCAATTTTTGAACTTTCAAAACTTTTCCAGTACTTTCAGGACCCCTTTCAAAGTCTCAATCTTCCTTCTTTTATAATTCTCCAAAAGGTGCCTTGGTATCTCTTGAAAATGTGTCTTGATTCGATGTATTTCCTTAAGAGATGCCTCCTTTCACAATATTTTTTGTCCATGGTGGTTGTAACCACCTATTAAGCCAATAAGTGCCTCAAAAACCTCTTTAAAATGTGCAAAAACTGAATTTACTCGTTCAATAACTACCATTCGTGCTTAAGCGTGAGGCCTCTGACACTTAGGTGCGGCCTTCTCTGTTTATCCGGGGCATAAGCGCCGGATCTGGAGCTTAGGCGCCAAAAAACTTTTGCACATTTTTCACCTATTTTCTCCAAATTTGATCTTTTTTCACTCCTTTAAGCATTTTTCACCTTTTTACCTGTACTTGAAAGAAAAACACGAAAATATCTTCCATTAAAGCACAATATCTCAAAAATAGGTATAAAAATGTGTCTAAACACACTACATCTTTTATGTGTATCAGCATCTAAGCGCCAAACCAGTCACACTTAAGTGCCAGTTCACTTAAGCCAATTCACAAACGGTTAAAGGTGAAAAGCTGAGTAAAAAAATGTCATTTTTGACCCCCGATGTTGTCTTCTTCCTTTTGCATTCGCGATAATGGATCTAGGGCTTCTTCTAGAGTAAAAATTTCAATGGGGAACCAAGCCAAATTTTCTAGATTTCATCTTCTTAAATTAAAAGCTTCACTTATATGTAAAAATTTTTAATTTTTACCATGTATTTTGAGCACAATGGGGATGTGACCAAAAAACACTATTCAAGGTGAAAATTTTAGAAAAACCTATGTAAAATAAATAGAAATTATAGCTTAAGCTTTTAGAAGTTGAGTTTAGTGATTTAGTCCTGAATTTAGGATTTATTGTGATTTTTATGTGATTTTTAAAAATGGCCCCAAGAATGAAGAGGAGCACAGGGAAGTCCCACTTCTATTTTAGTAATTTCGTTAGTTGAAAGCTCAGGATAGATATACTGAAGCATTGCAATCAAGTAAAGTGATTTCTAAGTGATGTTTCAAAAATTCAGATGGAGCAATGAAAGATTTAACAGCTCGCTGTCAGTGTGAACAATTTTGTTGTGTTTCTGTTGTAGCTGTAATTTTTGTGTTTTGGGAGTTCTACGCTAATCTCCCTAAAGCTGAAGAAGATCAGGTTATGGTCTCAGGAAAAGTAGTGCCTTTCTCCCCCTGAGATAATGAATTTGTTTCACCAACTGCCCCCTAGTGTATTGTATTTTTATTCGAATTATAATCTAACTAAGGAGGACTTGGATGAGATCATATCTTCATTGACTATGGGAAGAGAACTATGGAAGATAAAAAATGAAAGAAGATTCAATTTCACTGTGTCAAAGCTAGATACCACATTGAAAGCGTGGCACTACATTATGTTAGCTCTTATGCTCCCAATCAATCACCTCAGTGAAGTTATAAGAGATAGAGCTACTTTAAACTATGCATTTAGTAGTTTAAGTAGATTGATATTGGATCCTTGTTCTATCAAATGATCATCAGTTCTGTTACAGTTGCCGTTACTGGAGGTTTGGAAATCACATCCTTAATCTTTTTCTTATGTGAGCAGGCTGGTGTTAGATTTGATAGTTGGGAGGAGATGTTGCATCCTATAAAGCCTATCATGAATGTTAATGTGAAATCTTATGCACAATATTTGATATTATACTGGAGAGGATGATTTTCTAGAAGTTTAGGTGCTTCTACTTCTCATGCTTCTACTTCACGTGCATCCACATTACAAGCTCAGGCTTCTAGATTTGATTTGCAAGCTCAACTAATGCAAAGGATGTTAGATAACATCAATTATTTTGGGATAAGGTACTAATTTTGGAGAAATTTGTAGATCATATGGATGTTTATATAAGGAAACACAATGACTATGAAGAGAAATTTCACTCATCTTTTGAAAACCTTATAAGAGGTGACCAAAGTGTGGTTTTTCGTTCATATCCACAATACTCTTCATATGAACCTAGTGCTTTTTATCATAATGATGATGATGATGATGATGATGATGATGATGAAAAGTAGGAGGAGGATTAATTTGAGCAGTTTAATTTTAAATTTAGAGATTTCTATGGTATAGTTTCATTGAACTGTTACTTTGTGTTGTGTTGTACTTATTTAGACTGCTACTATTGTTTGTGTTTTATTTTGTTAGAAACTATAGTGATGTATTTATGTTATTTTGAGTGGTTATATTTTGTTTTAGTGGTAGTGATTGTGTTGACTGTGTTGTCTAATGTATTTTGTTAGTTTGTGTTTAACTTAATTATGAATATTAGGAAGGTTTAGACTATTACTAACTTTCACTTAAGAACTTTATGTTCAAAATTTCCAATTTACTATAAGGTATTTTCTTTGTGTTGTTGTTGTGAATTTCTATTAGTGTGTTTGTTTGCTTTTATGTTATCCTCCACTACATAAAAGTTTAATGAATCTCAATATGGTAAGATAAGTTAAAGTTTGATCAATTAATTTTTACTCCTATTTTTAATTTTTGTACTTGTATATTTAGGGTATGAAAATTCCTGTAAGCATGTTATTTTTTTTAGTTTTCATTCCTGCTTATATATATATATGATGTTATATCTTATTAAAAATTTAAGTTTCGCGGGATGAAAAAACATTTCTAAAAATTGATTTTTTTTTTATTTTCAAATGTGTTACAAATAAATTTGATTTTGATTTGAAAAAAATGATTATGCATATGAAGTTATATTAGGGAAGTAAAATTTTGCATAGAGAAATGAGTAAAAAAATTTAGTTGGAACCTATAGTAATGAAGAAAAACTTAAAAGTTAAAATTTTAGATGTAGAAATGATAAATATTGTGTAACTATCTTTAGTAAGAGAAATTGTATTTTTTTTAAAGGTATAGATGGGTTAGACTTTTACTTTCAATACTTAATGTTCTTTTATCAAAAATAACTTTCAAAACCATTACTGTATTTTTAAGTAAAGGATATATCACAACTTTGCTTTAGGAAAGGAGGAGTAGAATTCAAAATTACTATAGACCTATCCAGATATAGTAATCATCACCTGAAAAGGTAAAAGAAAAAGAAAAAGAAAAGGAATAAAAAAGAAAAAGGAAAAAAAAGAAAGTTGAAATAGGGAGGAGAAGCTTAGTAGATCGAAAAAGGGGAAGATGTTCTTAATGAAATTTAACACGCTTGCTTAGAACATTAGAGGCATAGTGAAGTCTAATGCTTCTAGTAGAATTCCTAATCTTATTTGTGCTTATAATTTAATTTTTTTAGCATACTGGTTACTACTGCGAACAATGATTTTTTAATACAAATATTTGGTTCTTTCAAATTGTTTGCTAATATCAATAACAAAATTTGGTTTTTATGGAAAGTTTTTTAAAGATTGATATTCTTATCAATCACTCTCAACTTTTACATCTTCGTATTCAATTTTCTCAAACTTCTTTTCTTTTGACTGTCATTTATGAGGGTTATACCAGACAAGCTCGTTTTGAACTTTAGAATTTGACTAAATCTATTAATCCTTCTAATGAAGATTGGCTTATGGGAGGTGATTTCAATATGATTTCTTCTGCTATTGAAGATAAAGGTAGACTCACTCCTAACTTTAAGATTTTTGATGATTTAAATACTACTTTGATGGAAGTGGGGCTTAATTATCTTGGGTTTCAAGGAAACCCTTTTACTTAGCATAGAGGAAAGATTTTTGAAAGGCTTGATAGATATGTTGTCAATTCTAATTAGATTAATAGTTTTTCTATGCATTTTGCTTCTCACTTAGCCATTGATGCTTCTGATCATGCTCCTATCCTTTTAAAAATTAGGGACAGTAATCATATGCCTCAATATCAATTCAGATTTTATAATATGTGGTTACTTCATGATAATTTTAATCAATTTCTTAAAGATAATTGGAAGATTCAAGTTTCACGCACTTCTAGCTATAGAGTTTTGAATCTTCAAAGAAATCTTGCCAAAGTCCTTAAGAAGTGGAATTGGGATGTTTTTGGCCATTTTCAATGCAGCATAGAGACTCTTGAATAAACGGTTAAAGGTTTGAAAACCGATTATGCTAATAATATTATTGATTGGAATGTTTTACTTCAGAGACTGAAAAAGTTAACGCAAGCCATCAATTTGGAAGAAAACTTTTATGCTCGAAAGGTTGCTAAGACTAACTTCTTGAATGGTGACAAAAATACTGCTTTCTTTCATGCTTGCATTAAGAATCATCAGAATGCTAATTTGATTGCAAGGATTTTTGGTATGGATGGTTCATTTTTAAATAATTTTACTGATATTACTATTAATGGTGTTTAATATTTTTCTAATGCTTTTCAAAGTAATGGCAGTCCTCTAACCCATATTAATAGAACTCTTTATAATAAAGATGTTAATATAAATAATACTTTGCTCACCAGTATTACTAGTAGTACAAAGATTAAAGATATTATTGATCTTATGGATACTGGTAAAGGTGCTAGTTCGGATGGTTTCACAGTTGAGTTCTATAAATATGGCTGGGACATCATTCATTCTGATGTTTTTGAAGTTATTTAATACTTTTTTAGAGGCAAGAATTTACCGAAATATTTTAAAACCTCTAATATTGTGTTGATTCCTAAGGTGCGCGATGCAAGTACTTGGGATGCTTTTAGACCTATTAGTTTGAACACGGTTATGTCAAAAAATTATTTCTAAAATTGTGGTGAAAAGGTTGTAACCTATTCTCAATGATATTATTAGTTTGAATCAATATGCTTTTACAAAGGGTATGCATATTTGAGATAATGCTCTTATTGTCCAAGAGTTGCTATTGAATATTGATAAGAAAAGTAGAGGTGTTAATGTCATTTTCAAAATGGATATTAAAAAAAGCTTTTGACATGATTAGATGGGAATTTATTTTTGATATTCTTAAAGCTATCAATTTTAATAATGTTTTTTGTAAGCTTATTTATAGAATTCTCAATGACAATTATTACTCTCTTCTCATTAATGGGACCAAGCAAGGTTTTTCAGAGCTTCTAAAGGAATCATACAAGGAGATCCTCTGTCGCCTTATCTTTTCATTATTTCCTTTGATTATTTATCGCGTTGCTTGAATGATTTATTTACTTCCTATCCTAGTTTGACTTATAATCATAAAGACAATTTGAGTATATCTCATTTGTGTTTTGCTGACGACTTGATCCTCTTTACCAATGATAATAAAACTTCCATTAAAAGAGTTTGGAATGATATTTAAAATTCTAGACTATCTTTAGATTATACTTTAATACTTCTAAGTGCTCTTTTTTTGTTCAAAAAATATCAATATTTCTAAAAGAAATTGGATTATGAGTTATACTTACTGTAATAAAGCTTCTTTACCTTTAACTTATCTTGGTTTTCATATAGATAAAGGTAAGAAAAAGAGTGCTTTGTTTTTAGTTTGTTTGAGAAAATTAAAAATAAGATTTTATCCAGAGAAAATAAATTTCTTTCTTTTAGTGGCAGGGCAACTCTTCTTAAAAGTGTTCTTACTTCTCTCCCTCTCTATACTCTTCAGGTTATGAATATGCCTCTGAATGTTATTAAGAGGATTGAAAGTATTTTTAATAAGTTTTTGAGGGAAGGAAAAGGTCATTCATAATTTCATTGGAAAAAGCTAGAATAAGCTTTGTAAACCTGCACAAAAAGGAGGTCTTGGTTTTAGATGTTTAAATGATTATATTAAAATTAACTATATGAAATAATGGTTTCATTTTTGATAGAATAATTCCATTTAGGCTTCTTTGATGCATGTCAAGTATTGCTTTAACAGGAATCCTATATCTATTCTTTATAAAAAAAAAAGTGATTCTTTTATTTAGAGTGAAATGCTCAAGGTTGCTAGAAATATTGAAGTTATGATTTGTTGTGATATTGGTAAATGTGACTGCTCTTTCTGGTATGATGATTGGCTGGGCAATGGAGCTCTTGCTGACTATTATGGTGACTCTGAGAATATTAATATAAAGGTTAATGACCTTTGGTTTGATAATCATTGGGGTTTAAGAGAACTTGTGCAAAAGGTTAATTATGTTGATGCTAATTTTATTGCTTCAATTCCTATTGATACTACTAAGCCTGATGTGCCTAAAATTAGAGACAAATTGGGTGATTCTTATGTTATATGTTTTGCCAACTCTTTTCAGCATTTTCAAGGTTTAAATCGTAAATGGAATAGGAATAATTGTGTTAAACCTTCCAACTCCTTTTTTATTTGGAGAGCTTTTCATAATATCATTCATAGGGATGATATTCTTAAGGTGAAAGGTTTATGATTGCCTTCTTGTTGCATTTCGTGTCACGATAATGAGGAATCTGTTAATCACCTTTTTATTAAATGTCATTTTACTTTTGATGTTTAGAATGATACTATATAGAAGTTACATTTAAACTGGTTCAACAGAAATCTGTTACAGTATAATAGCATTATTGAGGTTTTTGATGCTTGGAAGTTGCTCGACAAAGGTCTTTTTACTGTTATACCTGCTAATATAAGTTGGTTTACATGGATTGCTAGAAATGAGTGTAAATTTAAAAATATTGTTCTCGATGTGCATAGAACTGTTAGCTTAGTGTTGAATTACTTATATAAAGGACTAAATTTTTTGACTACTAACACTAAGATTTCTGGAAATTTAAAACATTTGAGACATCTTTTGGATATTGCTAATTTTATGCATCATAAGATTAATTATAATATTATGTAGCATAAACCATGGATGCCTTTTATTAAGATTAACGTGGATGGTTGTTGGAATTATTTATCTGCTAGTGTAGGAGGAGTTTGTAGAGACTATTAAGGTGTGATTCTTTACTGGTTCTCAGCAAGTGCGCTTTCTAATTCCCCTTTGGCTACTAAAGCTGATGCTTTAGCCTGTGGTTTATTGTTGGTTATTAATTATGGTTGGAAATTTATTATAATGGAAACTTATTCTTTGATTCTTTGGAATTTTTGTAATTTGTCACAAGAATATTACTGGAGTATCAATGTTTAGATGAAAAGGATTTTTGATCTTTTAAAGCATTCATTCATTTATTATTCTCAAAGCAGGCGAGATGGCAACAAGGCTGCTCATTGGGTGGCTAAATGAGGATTAAAGATGCAGGGTCCTAATGTTTCTAAGATTATTCCTCATAATTTGATGCTTTTAGCTTAAAAGATGCTGAGTAGATTGATGGTTATTTGGTTGCTCTTTGTTTTTTTGTTTTTTGTTTTGACTTGTTTCTTTTTGTCATTTTTTGGGGCTTTTTAGTTTGGTTTTTTGTGTGTTGGAATCTTATTGTGTTTTGGTGTGGGAGAGTTATATTTTTTTCTTTTTTGGAGAGAGGTTGTTTTTTATTTTCTTTGTGCATTTGTAGGGTGTGTGTGTTGGGACCCTTTTCTCGGGCTTGTATTTTTATTTTTATTATGTAATAAAACTAGAGCCTGTTGCTCTTTTAAAAAAACACTTGAGGATTAGTGCCTATTGAAAAATTGGTATCACTTCTAATGTTTTTAAGGTATAAGCCTTGAGAAAATTTTAAGCTTAAGAATAAAATATGATAAGTATAATTATTTTTAATAAAAATGTTTAAGTGTAGAAGATAGAATGCCTAAACTCTATATTTGGAGAATTCACAAATATTTCTGAACTAGATAGGAACTCATATTTCAAACTTGTTTATATTAATTATTTATAAACTCTAAGTTGGTCTCATGTACTAAAGTTTTTTTCTAAACTGGACTACTATATTTCAAGATCAAAATTTTAGAACATCCTAAAGAAACACATTTACACGATCTACTTATTTTTGTTTTAAAAGATTGGAGTGTTGATACGACTAAAATATGACTACTTTTTCATATATATTTTATGATAATTTTTTATGTTTTTTAATGATATTACACTTTAAAGGAAGGTATTTTGCATATTTTTGGTTTTAGGGACAAGAAATGGAATTTTGGAGAAAAAGAAGCAAAAATGATGTAATTTGGAGCAAAAATGAGTAAGAAAGAAAATTTTGCCCTGACACATTTTGATATATCTTCCTATGCTTAATCTCTTTTAAAATTCTCACACATTTTTTAATGAAATTATACTTTAAAGGAAGGTTGTTTTTATGCTTATTTTTTAGGTCTATCAATTAGGAATGCAATGCAACTAAAATAGAATGAAATGGAGCTAAAATGGAGCCGAATGAAGCAAAATGGTGGAGCTGAGCAGGGAGGGCACGACGGCGCCAGAGTGTAGAGAGTGACGTAAAAATGGAGTTGATGGCACCCAAAATGGTGCTGACAGCGCCCGAGATAGTTTTGATGTGTTGTTGGGCGAATTTCTAGAAGATTCATTATATTTAGACGCTTTTGGAAGGTTTTTTAAGGCATTTCTAGGGAAATTTGTCCCTACACTATAATAGAGTGCTTTTATGTCAGAAAAAGTGGTGTGTGTCAGTGGGAAAATGTAGAGAATGTTTAAAGATCTTAGAATAGGTGTAGAAATGTAGATTTCTACCTTTTTAGAGAGATTAGTGAAGGGATTTTTAGAGAATCTATTAAAGAATGTTCTAGCATTGCATGGATCAGCGGGGAATTTTATCAAAGAGGTTTTTATCTTTCTTTTAAGGAGAAAAAACTAAGTATTGTGTTCTTCATTATCTTATGATTTTATAAGCACTTATCTAGTGGATGTGTTTCGATTTAATAAAGTTTTTCGTTATGTTTTCTTCAAGCTTTGTGATTTGTTTCTCTTACTCTTTCTTCTCTTTTAAAGATAGTGGAATAAGAAGATTATGCCATTATTTTCCCTTTACTTCTCTTTTGCAATGAGTAGGATTCATGTTTAGGATATTGGGATACATGCTTGAAGAAGCTTTGATTATAAATGTGATAGTTTTTTCTTACACTTCATTTACATTACAATAAGGGTCCGTTGTAGTGTTAAAATTCGTTGTTATTGTATTAAGACCCAAGAGGGTGGTGTAATTCTCAACGAAGTGGAACCACATTCAAATTACATGGATGGTGAAGTTCATGGGGGTTGAGTAATAAATAGGGAAATATTTATTGTTGGGCGTAGAATTGGAGATTTTAGGATGACAAGCTAAAATCCCCAATTTTGTCTTAGAGTTTAAGAACTAAAGGGGACGTTAGCCTTAAGGGGAAGGGAAGTGGGAGCTCTGGAGTGAGAGTCATTATCCTCCCAGCCTAACCACAGATTTAGGGGCTAAACCTGAGATTAGCCAATTATTTTCTATAACACTGAATCAGGGTAGAGAATTAAAATTGCTTCTATTTGGCACATACAATATTTAATGTATCTCATTCATTTACATTATCCAATTTACTATATATGAAGAGTAGTCTTTAACATCTTAAAGTTCTCCAACCTAACTCATCCAAAAAGGGTTATCTTTAAAATTAATATTTACATTTAGAAATAGTTACTATCCTTACATTTAACATCCGCATTTAGGAGTAGTTGCTAGACAAAACACCATTTTAATCAACATTCCAAACTAAGAACTAATAGTATTAGAATGGAATTTTACTAAGGACATCTTTCCTCGCTTTCTCCCGGGATCGATATTCAGAGCTTAGTCTGAATGTCCTATATCACTTGAAGTGATACGTGCACTTGTATAGAACCCATAGTGTGTGAATTATTTTATATACTTTATAACATTTTAATTGTGCATATTAGGTGCTAAATATAAATTGGGTCATGTTTTTTATCATCTTTTGATAGCTAAATTATTGTATAATTACGTGTCGGGTCAAGTTTTTGGCACTGTCTCATGGGAATTGAATTGACATAAAACATGCAGAAAAACAACACACGCTAGGGGCACATCAAGTTTTTGATGTTGTTGTTGGGGATTCTTCGATAAAAACATTATAAGAATTTTAGTTGAAGTAATTAGGCTTAGACTTGAAAAATCGTGGTGTCGTAAAAACTATTTTTTGTGTGTAAAGTTTTTTTTTTGTATGAATAAGTGTTGTTAAAAAACTTTTTGTATCAAAAACATAATGTTAGTGAAAATATTTTATTATGTTGAATATATCTTTTATTTTATTTATTTAATTGTTAATGTATTGTTTGTTGTGTTGCGCATGTGAAATAAAGGATCCGCTGGACTTGTGTCTTATGATCCTGAGTTAGAAAAAAAGAAAAAGAATTCAAAAAATGGAAAGGACTTGAAGAACTAGAAATGAAAATGGAAAACATTCAAAATAATAACTTAGAAAGTCATCATAAATCTTTGAGGGATTCTAAAAATTGTACGACAGATGAAATTCACTCAAGTATACAAAACTCTATTGTAGAAGCTAACTCATTTGAAATAAATCCAAATATTATCCAACTGACACAAAACAACCAGTTTGGGGGAACTTCTTCGGAAGATCCCTATTTACACTTATCCAGTTTTCTAGAACTTTGTGCTACATTTCTTTATAAGGGCATGTCAAACGATGTTGTTAGACTAAGGATTTTTCCTTTCTCACTAAGGGATAAGGCTATAATATGGTTATACTCATTAGCACCTGGCTCTATTAAGAATTGGGAGGAGTTAACTCAGAAATTTCTAGCTAAGTATTTTCCACCTTCAAGGACTACTAAACTTAGAAATGGTATTATCTCATTTTGTTAGTATAAAAGGGAATCATTATAGGAAGCTTGAGAAAAATTTAAGGAACTCCTAATAAAGTGTCCACACCATGCTCTGCCTGATTGGTTAATCATCCAAACTTAACTTACGATGGGTTAGTAGAATCGCTTAGGTTTACAATTGATGCTGACACCGGTGGATCATTAATGTCAAATCATTTAATAAGGCATATGCGTTAACTGAAGAAATGGCTATAAATGAATTTCAATTGCCCTCTACAAAGGTAAATACTAAAAATGTATTCAGTGTTCATGATACAAATGTGATTGCAATTCTTGCATCTCAAGTTGCTACAGTGTAAAGGATGTTGGACCAATTTGGAATGAACTAGCCTCAATTGAACTCCAACCCATAGGATGGGAGAAGAAATTAATTTTAGAAGAGGTTGTGATTCATATGAAGAGTGAGTTGGAAAATCAAGGGACCACAATAAGGAATATAGAAAACCAACTGGGGCAGATTATTAACTCAATTAATAATCATCCTCAATTTAACTCCAAACCAAAGATGAGGAGAAGGAATTAATGTTAGAGGAGGTTGTGATTCAAATGACAACACAGTTGGAAAATCAAGAGGTTGCAATAAGGGATATAGAAAACCAACTAGGGCAGATTATTAATACTATTAATAGTTACCCGCAAAGATGAAATTGGAAGTAAGTTAGTGAGATGTGACCAAAGGAAAAGATGTTGAGATTTTCATACCTATTTTACACTAGTTTTGATGATATTGCATTTTAAAGAAAGATATTTTTGATGTTTTATTACAGGCATGTTGAATTATGGTCATTGAAACAAAAAGATGCAAAAAGGACCAAAATATGAAGATTTGATCATGGGCGCCGACAGCGAGCTTGACACCGCCTACGACAAGTTTTTCCCGAGAGTCCAAAATTAAATATTCTAGAAGGCTGTCGACAGTTCCTTCGAGGCCACCGACCATGAGCACATCGATTCTCTCAATAGATGCATTGAATGTGGATGATTTTTCAAGGGACACTTGGGCGACTCTTGAAAACTCTTCTACAACTTTAAAAGAAACAATTTGGAGGCCGAGAGGGGGGTGTCCACGGGGTGCCCAGAGGTGTCCGCTGAGTCTTTGTTGTTTGTGGTGCCCATTAGAGTGTAGAGAGTGGTTATTATTGTGAGGAATTCCTTGAGAGATTGTAAGAGTGGAAGGAAAGTGAGAGATTTCTTCCTCTTTGCTGCTTCGAAGGAGAATTATGTGTGCTGTAAAGAAAGGAAGAGATTTGAACTTCGAGGAGTTTGCTTGGGGAGGAATTAGAGATAAGTTGTATTTACTTATTGAAGTTTATATGACTTTGCTTTTATATATAAATTTTAAGTTTTGTTGTATCTTCTCCATGAGTTCTGAGTAGTTTTCTATATCTTTCTCCTTGTCTTAAGATTTTGTGAAAAGGTGATTTGAATTGGTTGTGCCATGAGAATGTTAAAGAAGTTGTGATGATCTTTTCACTTCAATCTTAATTTACTTTTAATCTAGCCAATTGATCTGTTAAAATATGTTGAGTTTTACTACTAAAGTGAAGATTACAGCCAAGATTTAGGGAGGTCAAAGTTCTAGAAAGTTGGGTGCAAGTAAATAAGAAAATAAAAATTATTGGGCATAGAATTGGAGATTTTAGAATAAAAGACTAAATTCCTCAATTCGGTCCTATCGTTTGGGTGCTGAAGTGTAGATGTTAGCCCTCACGCGAGGGGAACGTGGGAGCTCCAAAGTGAGAGCCAGTATCCTCCCAGCCTAGTCGTAGATTTAATAACCAAGCATCGGATTAGTCAATGTTCTTTATGCCTGGTCCAAAGGGTAAAGAATAAGTATGCTCCTATTTGACATAATATAATTTGAGCCGATTCAATTTATCCATTCACTTAAATTTCTTAATAAGGAGAAGGATGCTTTCTTATAAATCGAACTTCACATTAGAAACTTTATTAGTAGAATTAGTTAATTAGGAGTTTATTAAAATTACATTTTTATTTCAATTACTTATTTGTGACAAATATGTAATTTGAACTATATTGTTGTGATTAAGTATTGATTTTATAAATCTTATTTTGTGGATCTAATATTACTCCTTGTGGGATCGATATCCAGGACTCTATTAGAGCCCTGTATTACTTGAGCGATACGTATACTTGCGTTGATAAGTGTAACTTTACAATTATTGAATATTTTATACATCCATCTTTATCGAATCCATTACTTGAGCGATACATATACTTGCGTTGATAAGTGTGACTTTACAATTATTGAATATTTAATCTACTTGAGCGATACGTATACTTGCGTTGATAAGTGTGACTTTACAATTATTGAATATTTATTTCGTCCATATTTATCTTATATTTTGAGCGATACGTATACTTGCGTTGATAAGTGTGACTTTGCAATTATTGAATATTTTATACACATATTTATCAAATCTATAACCATTATCAAGTTTTTGGCGCCGTTGTTGGGGATTTAAATCTTCTAGCAGTAGTATCAAATTCTTGTATTCTTAAGCATATATAAAGTCGCTCTCATGTTGTAAAAGAGAAGAGATTGAAAGGAACTTTAAGAGTTTGGTGGAGGACTTGAGATAAGTTTATATATTTTGTTTTAGAATACTTTTAGTTTTAATTAAGACTTGTTGTAGGTTTGACAATGATTTCTACTTTAAAACTAAAGTGTGGTTTTGTTTTCTCCATGAATTCTAAGTAGTTTTCTTTATCTTTCTTCTTGAATTGTTAAGTAATTAAGTGTTGGATGGAAGTTATGGAGAGTATTGATCTTTAATGTTGGAAGAAGTTGTGAATGATTTTAGTTTTGGATGGAAGTTGTGGAGAGTATTGATCTTTAATGTTCGAAGAAGTTGTGATGATTTAAATCAATGCACTTCATTTACTTCTTGATTTGGCCAATCCAGATGTTAAAATTTGTTGTGAGAACATGATTAAAAGTGTTGGATGAAAGTTATGGAGAGTATTGATCTTTAATGTTAGAAGAAGTTGTGATAATTTAAATCCATGTTTCATTTACTTCTTGATTTGGCCAATCCAGATGTTAAAATTTGTTGTGAGAACATGTAAGAAACAGGATGGTATTGTCTCAGTCAACAATTAGAAAGAATCACAAGAAGTTGTATGAATGAAAATGTAATTCATATGATTGAGTGCAAATAAATAGAGAAATATTCATTGAAGGGTGTAGAATTAGAGGACTTTAAAGTGACAGGTTAAAGCCCCCAACTTGGTTTATTGTTTTAGGTTTTGATACGAGATGTTAGCCCCCAGGTGGAGGGAATCGAGGGAACTCTAGAGTGAGAGCTAATATCTTCTCTGCCTAGCCGGTCTTCAAAACTATTCAAACTTTAAATTAGCTAATGTTCTTTATAGCATCTCTAGTAAGGGTACAAAATATTATTTCTTCTATTTGGCACAACACAATATACATACATCCACAACAAAATTTCTATACTTATTACTAATTCAGGATAAGGAGAAAGATATTTTCATATTTTGTGCTTTTCTTCTAAAAAAACTCAAGTTATCATTTTAAGTTTAAACTATTTTTATCAAAATATTAAAATTACCAAAAATATTTTAACTTTCCTTACTGTGAAAAAGTCTTTAGTTTAAATAATTATCTTTTGAAAAATAAAAAGTTTTCCAAAAAGTGCATATTGCATATCTTCCTTGTGGGTTCGATATTCAGGTCTTAATAAAAAAGTCCTATATTACTTGATAATGATACGTATAGTTGCGTAGTATCTCAATATAAATTAAAAGTTAAATTCTTATTTTTCTTCAGGATCAAGTTTTTGGTTTTGTTGTGAAGTAAGAAAATATAAGTGAAAAACATAATCTGAATTATTGTTATACTATTGCATATAAGCAGTTTCGAGATCACTCGGCAATGAGAGAACTTTTGCTACTTTACTGTCGAGGCTATTATTGGTATAGTCATGGAGTTTTATGTCAACTTTAGGGAGACTTCTGATGACCACATCTATATTCGTGGTAAAATGTTTGAATTCACCCATATGAGAATTAATGAATTTTATCAGTTGCATGATGTATATAGCTGTCAGTACAAAGCATTCTTTGCTATAAATGAGGCTCTGGAGGAAGTTATTTCATTTCTTACTAATGTTTAAGGAGGTTGGAAGGTGAAGAATAACGTTAAGGTAAACTTCCTTGCTTCTATGTTAAATGTCGCTGTCAAGATGCAATGAGTTAAAGGAAGAATTAACCACATTTATCATGTGTGTTCGTGTTTGTGTTACGATAATATATAGTACTTGAAGAACATTTTTGTATTCCAATGTTAATATATGTTATGCTTGTTAGACTTTTATTTAGTTAATTTCATTTTGGCATGTTTAGTTTAGATTTACTTTCTACTACATGTTTTCTATCCTGATAAATAATTGGAAATGTTTTTTATAGAGATTTCTGGTAGATAAAATTTCTAAGATTTTTTTCTTCCTACTTATAATTTCTGCACTAAATGTTATACATGTTAAAAATCAAGTTTGGGTGTAGGAAGAAAAATAGATTTTAAAGCTAAGTATACTTCCTTTTAGTTTAGTATTATTGCACGTATGTTTTAGGCTAGATTTACTTTCTCTTGTAGTCATTCTATCCTGATTATGAATGTATATGAATTTGATAGGATGTTGTAGTTGTTAATGGATTCAACTTTTACTTTTTCTTACTGCTACATTTTACAGAATTGATTGCAAAATATTTAAAAATTTAATTTTAGGGGGGGAGAAAAATTTCTTTAAAAGAGTGAGACTAAATTTTGTTTGTCCTTAATTAGCTATATTTTAAAAAATTAATTTAACATAACTTTTGGTATTAGAAGCTAACTTTTGATAACTATATTTGTGTTTCTAAATATATAGTAGGCTTAAGTAAAAATTTTCAATAAGGAAAGTTGATTCTATAGTTAAGATATTTGGTATGAAAGAATAAGACTATGCTTTTTTCTATTTAAAGCAAAGGAAATTGTATTTTTGAAGTATTAAGAATCTTAGAGTTTCATGAGAATGAGGCTTTATGAAAAATCTTCAAAGCAAATAGGAATTTATAAAGTGAAGGAATGTGAAAAGTTTTTAACTTTAAGAAGAGGATAGTAAAGTTCATAATTATAAAAGGTTATCCAGGTATAGTAATCCTCACATGAAAAAGAAGAAAAAAAAGATCCTAAAAGGAAAAAAAAGAAAAAGAAAAGAAAATTATGTGAGGAGAAGCTTGAGGAGATGCCTAATCAAAGATTGGCTTCACTTGAATCAACTTGAGGAAGAAGGATTTATTACAATTTTTTTAACTTGTATTTGCCTATTAGTATCCTTATTAATAAAGTTCTCATGAAGTTCTTTTTCATATAGATATTCTAAGTGACTTTAATATGACAAATTACTGTTCTTCTTGAAATGAATAGAGAATCAAAAATCTTAGACTTGACTACTAGATGTTCTTATTATTTTAGTTTTGAATTAAGTTGTTAAAGAATTTTTCTTAAGTTGTGCTATTATATTTAGTAGACCAAATTATATAAATTTAGAATTTAAAATCTCTACCATTAGTCATAACTTTTATGTAGTAATTGTGTTACTTGAGGACAAGTAACAGTTAAGTTTGAGGGATTTTGATAAACCTAAAAAATGACTACTTATTCATATATATTTTATGCTCAATTTTAATAATTATTAATGAAATTACACTTTAAAGGAAGGTATTTTGCATATTTTTTGTTTAAGGGATAAGAAATGGAGTTTTGGAGAGAAAGAAGAGAAAATGGTGCAATTTGGAGCAAAAACAAGCAAGAAAGAAAATTGTCCTAGCACATTTTGAAATGTCTTTCTATGCTTAATCTTTTTTATACTTCTCACACATTTTTAAATGAAATTACACTTTAAATAAAGTTTTTTTTTATACTTATTTTGTAGGCCTATCTGTTAGGAACATAACACAACTGAAACGGGACAAAATGGAGATAAAATGGAGCCAAACAAAGCAAAATGGTGGAGCTGCGCATGGGGGGCACTGTCGGCGCCAGAACCTGTGCCGACAGCGCCAGAGTGCATGGAGAGATGTGATAATGGCACTAACGGAGCCCAAAATTGTGCCGACAATGCTCAAGACAGTTTAGATGCGCTGCTGGGAGAATTTCTAGTAGATTCAATGTATTTGGACGCTTTTTGGAAGGTTACTTGAGGCATATCTAGGGAAATTCATCCCTACACTATAATAGAGTGCTTTTATGTCAGAAAAAGTGGTGTGTGTGAGTGTGAAAATGTGGAGAATGTTTAGAGATCTTAGAATAGGAGTAGAAATGTAAATTTCTACCTTTTTGGAGAGATTGGTGAGGGTATTTTGAGAGAATCTTTAAGGGAATGTTCTAGCATTGCATGGATCAGTGGGGGACTTTATTGGAGAGATTTTTATCTTTCTTTCAAAAAGAAAAAGCTAGGTATTGTATTCTTCATTATCTTATGATTTTTTAAACACTTATCTAGTGTATCTGCTTCGATTTAATGAAGTTTTTTGTTATATTTTTTTGTGCTTTGTGATGTGTTTCTCTTACTATTTCTTCTCTTTTAGAAATTGTGGCATGAGAAGATTTTGCCATTATTTTCCCTTTACTTTTCTTTTTCAATGAGTAGGATTCATGTTTAGGATATTGGGATGCATGCTTGAAAAAGTTTTAAATATAAATATGATGGTTGTTACTTGCACTTCATTTACGTTACAATAAGGGCCCGTTGTAGTGTTAAAATTTGTTGTAATTGCATTAAGACTTGAGAGGGCAATGTAATTCTCAACAAAGTGGAACCACATTCAAATTCCATGGATGGTGAACTTCATGGGGGTTGAGTGCAAATAAATAAGGAAATATATATTGTTGAGCGTAGAATTGGATATTTTAGGGTGACAGACTAAAATCCCCAATTTGGTCTAAGAGTTTAATAACTAAATCGAGCGTTAGCCTTCAGGGGAAGGGAAGTAGGAGCTCTGGAGTGAGAGCCAGTATCCTCTCAGCCTAACCACGGATTTAGGGACTAATCTTGAGACTAGCCAATGATTTTCTATAACACTGAATCAGGGTAGACAATTAAAATTACTCCTATTTGACACATACAATATTTAATGTATCTCATTCTTTTACATTATCCAATTTGCTATATAAGAAGAGTAGTTCTTAACATCTTAAAATTCTCCAAACCAACTCATCCAGTAAGGGTTATCTAGAATTAATATTTATATTTAGGAATAGTTACTATCCTTACATTTAACATTCGCATTTAGGAGTAGTTGCTAGACAAAACACCATTTTAATCGACATTCCATACTAAGGACTAATAATAGTAGATTGGAATTTGAATAAGGACATCTTTCCTTGCTTCCTTGTGAGATCGATATTCGGGGCTTAATCAGGAAGTCCTATATTTCATGAAGCGATACGTGCACTTGCGTAGAACCCATAGTGTGTGACCGATTTTCTATATTTTAAAACATTTCTATTTTGCATATTAGCCGCTAAATAAAAATTGGGTCAAGTTTTTGGCAGTCTTTTTAAAGCTAAATTACTGCATAATTACGGGTCGAATCAAGTTCTTGACACCGTCTTAGAGGAATTGAATTGACATAAAACACATAGAAAAATAATACACGTTAGGGGCACATCAAGTATCACTTCAGGACAAGTAACATTTTCAGTTTGGGAGATTTTTATACACCTAAAATATATAGCATTTATGTGCACATTTTTATATCTATTTTTTAGGATATTACACTTTAATGAAAGGTATTTGTGTGTTTTTCTTTCAGGTTCAATCAAATGGATGAAAATGGTGAAAGGTGAGATAAAGGATCAAATTTGGATAAAAAATGAATAAAGTATGTAAAAGAACTGTGATGCCTAAGCGCTTAGAACTGGCGCTTAAGCACTAGCAAAATCAAGAAGGTCACACCTAAGCGTCACATAACTCGCGCTTAAGCGCTAGAGGAAGTTACTTGATGATTCAATGAATTTGTACAAATTTTTGAAGAGGTGTTTGAAGCAACTCTTAGTGAAAATGTGGGATATTGTTAATGGATATAAAAATACATTCAAATGGCTTTTTAAAGGAGGTAACTCTTGGAAGATTCATTGCATTCAGACACATTTTGAAGAGACACAAAAACACTTTTTGGAAAATTATAAAAGAAGAATTGGATTGGATTGAAGAAGACTCTCCTACATGCCCTCCTTTTGACACCACCAATGCATCTCACGTAGATTAATTAGGATACTTTTAGATAGAAGGAGAGAAATTGTAGTATGTGAGTAGAGAGTATTATAAGAGAAAGGAAGAGAAGAGATTCAAAGGAACTTCAGGAGTTTGGTGGAGAGGATTTGAGATAAGTTTTTATTTTTGTGACTATAATGTTTAGACTTCTTGTTTATTTTCATGATTTCTACTTTTAAACTTAAGTGTGGTTGCATGTTCTCCATAAATTATGAGAAGTTTTCTTTATCTTTTTCCTTAAAATGATAAGTGATTAAGTTTTGGATGGAAGTTGTGTGAAGTATTAATCTTTAATGTTGGAATAAATTGTGGTGATTTAAACCTTATACTTCAATTACATCTTGATTTACCCAATTACGATTTTAAAATTTGTTGTGAGAACATGTCAGATCCTTGATGGTATTGTCTCAGTCAATTAATGATAATAATCACATGAGATTGTGTGGATGAGAATGTAATTCATTCGATTGAGTGCAAATAAATAAGAAAATAAAATTGCAAGGGGATAGAGTTAGAGGACTTTAGGGTGACAGGCTAAAGTCCCTAATTTGGTTTATAATTTTAGTTCTTAATATAAGATGTTAGCCCCAAGATGAAGGGAGAAAAGGGAACTCTAGAGTGAGAGCTAGTATCTTCCCTACCTAGCCAGTCTTCAAATCTATTTAAACTT
The DNA here is from genome assembly GCA_002079205.1 of Phalaenopsis hybrid cultivar. Lineage (NCBI taxonomy): Eukaryota > Viridiplantae > Streptophyta > Magnoliopsida > Asparagales > Orchidaceae > Phalaenopsis > Phalaenopsis hybrid cultivar. The sequence continues at coordinate 91,066 of JXCR01124024.1, read as the reverse complement.
TAAATTTGCAAATGTTCTTTATAGCATGTCTAGTAAGGGTAAAGATTATTATTGCTCCTATTCGGCAGAACACAATTTGATGTTTCCCCAATAGAATTCCTATGCTTGTTACTAATTCATGATAAGGATAAAGTCATTTTATTTATATTGTCTTTATCTTACAAATATCTAGCTAAATTTAGTTAATTGTTTACTTTATTTTCAATTATAAAAAATTAACAAAAAAAAAGAATCACTTTTGTTCCTATTATAACATCTATAGTTTGAGTTAAAAAAAAATTTTCAATGTAGAGTTTGTTATCTAATTTCTTAATAATAGATTAAAATTCTCCCTATGGGTTTGATATTTGGGGCTTAATCAAAGAGTCATGTATTACTTGATAACAATATATATACTTACATAGTATTCTATATTTAAATATAAAAATTGCACTCTTATTTGCTTCGAAGTTAAGTTTTTTTTGTCATTGTAAAGTAAGAAATATAAGTAAGAAAAAATTAAGAATATAACCCCATACATCATAATACTTTCATATAAGATGAGAATCAGTAGCTCCTGTCGGTACTATTTTGAGTTGAAGTAAATTCATCTTATGTGCTAACACATTCTCCTAAGTGACCATCTGGGCTACATACAAAGAGGACTTTCTGCTTAAAACATCAGTGACCACGTTCTCCTACCAGGGTGTTACTGAATCTCCAACTCATAGTGTTTCATTAACTGGAGCCATTGTCCTTATCTCTATTTCAACTCAATTTGGGTAAGAATATACTTCAAGTTTTTATGATCAGTGAAGAATTCACAATGAATGCCATAAAGGTAGTGCCTCCAAATCATTTGTGCAAAAATAACTACAGCTAGCTCCAAATCATGGGTAGGATAGTTCCTTTCATGTACCTTGAGTTGTCTTCAGGCATAAGCTGCAAACTTGCTATGTAGCATTAGAACACATCCCAACTTTTGATGTTACAGATCTGATGTCCATCTATGCTAGAGGAAAAGGTGAGAATTAGGGTTATTACAAAGTAATTCATAAGTTTCTAGAAACTCTGCTCACAATCTTTTGAGTCAAGCTTGACAAAGGTGCAGCAATGCAAGAGAAGCCCTCAACAAGTTTCTGATATTATCAAGTTTCACTAACAATGTGCCCCAAAATGTTTGTAAGATTGAGGTGACAGTGCTCGACCTCGTCCAATCCACCATTTCTTTAATCTTTGCAAGATCCATAATAGCTTCACTAACATTGTGCCCAAAAAATGCCACTTCTCAAAGCCAAAGTTCACCCTTAGAGAATTTTGCATAAATTTTATCCTCTTGAATAGTATTCAATGATACTCTGAGACGTTGGGTACTGACCCGACCCACAATTACTTGTATTTTTAATCTCCAAAATATTGCCAAAATCTTGGCCCAAATTATATTTAGCAACTATTGTGAATAAATTTAATGATATGAAAAATAAATAATAAAACTTCACAATAGAGGTACTACGCAAGTATACATATCATTTCAAGTAATAAATTATTTTCCTTAAAAATCAGTATCGATTTCATGAGGATAGTTAAAGTATTTAAATTGGAAAGTTAAACTCAAATGCAAATTCTATTTATGTTGCAGATTTAAATGAAAATGAAATGATAACAATGGTTAAGACTAGATTGAAGTAGATAAAAAACAACTATAATTAACAGTTTAATAAAAAATTGTTCTAATGAGTTTGGATAATATGTAAAGATCTTTCCCTTTGCAACGAGATATTAATCTATGTAGGATTTGAATGAGTAAAATTATTATGATGTATTGTGACAAATAGGAGTATTTCTATTCTTTAGCCCCTCCTGGTGCTGGCAAAGAACATTGGCCAATTTAAAGTTTTCACTAGCTTGTGTAGTAGTGATGAATAGATTCTGGCCTCTCACCTCCAGATTACTCACTATTCCCTCTCTATATGACCTACTAAGTGCCCTTACGATCAAAACTCTAAACCAAGTTTAAAAAAGAATCTAGTTTATCACTCTAAAAACATCAATTCTACGCATATAAAAAATTATCTCCCTATCTATTTGCACTTCCCCTTAGGTGATCGTAACGACTCTACCCAAAATGAAGTGTGACACTCACTAGGTGGGTTAAATCATAGCCCTCTTAGGTCTTAATGTTTCTTAATGGATTTTAACCTCACAATTGGCTAATTTGTAATGTCAATGAAGAATTGGTGAAAATGTCATCACAATGTTTTTTAAAAAAAAGAAAACATTAAATCATTCTCATCGCACAATTTTAATTTCCATGTTCAAGGAGAAAGAAAGGGAACTACTGAGAATTCATGGAGAATAATAAACCAAAAACACCCAATTTGTATTGAAATTCAAGTCTTACAAACAAAAACTTACACACAAATATAAAGTACCTCGTGTCTTCTCCCGAACACAAATTCTAGAGTATTCTTGATGAAATCTCCAAAATCTTGCAATTACAACACAGAACACAATAAAACATACACTTAAACACTAAAGTGGGACTTCAAATGCTACCAAAAATTCCTCTTTCTCATCCATTTTTCATCCATATTAATAGATCTCTGAAAATAAAGAAGGGTTGCTTCATACACCCTTTCAAAATTTGGTCAAATTCAATGGATCTTCTAGAAGGGAAGTTATTGGCACTATAGCGCCAGTTGCTTGCGTCTATGGCACTATAGCGCTAGGGGATGGCGCTATGGCGCCATATCATTTTGCACCATTTATTTTTATTTTTCCCTCATTTTCTTCAAATGTCCATTCCATGTACCTGAAACCAAAAACATACAAAATATCTATTTTAAAAGTGCAATATCACTAAAAATATGCATAGAATGATCATAAAATATGCACTAAAAATAGGTAATTTAAGGTGGATCATTCCCCAAAACTTGAATGTACCTTTTCCTCAAGTAAATCTTTTATACTATGTAAAAATTATAACTTGTGGAAGTGGTTTAACTTAGAGATTTCTATAGTATATATTTTATAAATGTAAAAGAGAAACTTTAGAAAAAATTTTAACAACTCAGGTTAAAACTAAAATCTAAGAATATCTAGTAGTCAAGTCTAAGAGTTCTAATTTTCTATTTATTTTATGAATAACTGTAATTTGGTCATCTTTTGAATGCTTGGAAGAATTACAATAAAAAGAAAATCATAAAGCCTTCATTAATAAGGATGTTAATAATTTAAGGTTAAACTTAGAAATGTAATTAAGTTCCTTTCCTTAAGTTGATTTAAGTGGAGCTAATTTTTAATTAGGCATCACCTCAAGCTTCTCCTCACACTTTTTCATTCTTGCTCTTCTCTTTTTTTTCTGATTTTTCTTTTCTTTTTCTTTAGGATCTTTTTCAATCCTCTCTTTTTCTTTTCATGTCATGTGAGGATTACAATATCTGGATAACCTTTAATGATTTTGAACTCCTCCATCCTCTTCTTAAAGTTTAAAACTTTTAGTATTTCCTTATTTATACAAAATTGTATTAGCTTTGAAAAAGATTTTTCATAAAGTCTCAATTCTTTCTCTTTAAAGTAAAACTCTAAAATTATTAACAATTCAAAAAATAAAATTTTCATTACTTTAAATAGTAAAATCATAATCTTATTCTCTCATACTAAATATTTTAATTGTAGAACTAACTTTAATTATAAAAATTTTTGCTTAAGTTTCCTATAATATTTACAAATTCAAAAATATAGTTATCTAAAGCTAATCCAATATACCACATTAAAATAAATTCTTAAAAATATATAGTTTTTTAAGGACAAAGAAAGTTTTTTTTTTCTTTTATAAAGATTTTCTCCCTTTTCTTACAAACTTAAATTTTTAATTAATTCAATAGATTAGTTCAGGCAGAAAGAAAAAAATTATAAATTTTAAAAACAATAGAACAGTACAGTAAAAGTAATAAAAACATGTGAAATTATCATTTCTAAAAATAAAAAGCCTATTCTATCATTTACATTTAAGTGCAAAATGAACATTATAAAGTAACAAAACAGTTTAGTATAACAAACATGATTTTAACAGTTTATACCAATGAAAATTTAAACACTCTAACATATAACTACAAATTAACTAAAAAAATCTACATATGAAAACAAAAAATAAAACACAACAAAAGAAATAAATGACACTACACATCATCATCTCCATCATCATCACCATCACCATCATCATCATCATCATCAAAGCCTACATCCTCCTCCATATCATCAGGTTTATAAGACGTATATCTAAAGCGAGTAGAAAATAATACCCAGTAGTCAACCCTTAAGAATTTCTCCAATGCATCATGATAAGAAGTATCATAATCTACTTTTCTTTGCATATACTCGTCATTATAACTAAGATGGCTTTCCAAACTCTTCTGCTAATTCAGTAATGTTAAGATATCTCCATGTTGAATGAATAATTATTCCATAAGAGTATCAAGTGAAGTAATTCCAGATCTAGAAGTGGAAGTTGATGCTAATGTAAAAGGAATATCAAAGCTTCTACTTCTAGATCTTACTCCAGAATGCTTTCTATACATCTTCAAATTAGTTTTTTCAATAAGCTTATGAGATGGTAAAACCTCTTCCCAAGTCTCATATTTAACTCAAGATTCAACACACATGGTAGTAATAAGAGAAGGATAACTCTTACCTAGAGTAGTTCCTCCCCTCAAAGAAATAAGCAGATTCTTATAAATTAAAGAGCTAATGTCAATTGATTTGTTCATCTGAATGCAATAGTTTAATGTGACTCTCTCTTGAGTTTCCTCACTAAAGTGATTAGTAGAAAGAAACCTACCATCAGAAAAATAATGCCAGGCATGAGAACGAACATTTAACTTTGATAAAAAAAAGTTTACACATCTTCCATTCTTAATCTTCCATACTCCATTACCATCAATCAAAATTTGCATAATCTCGTTCAACTGCTCTTCAGTAGGTTGAAACTAAGAATAAAAATAGTGGGAACACTATGTAGTTTGTAAATAAGGTTGATTCGAGCAGAACTTATATTTACATACTACCCTCTCACATAAACTAAATCATTAGATTCATCAGGTAAATTCACATATATTCTCTAACCACAGAAATCACAACAACGACAGCGAAATAGCAAAAAATTTCCCATTATCGTGCTACAATCATGTATTCTATTGTACCACCAGGATGAGGGAAACATTGTTATACAATCAATTTCTTCAATTTCATATTGTTGTATCGGTCCTGAGCTTTCATGCTCATGAATTTATCGGCATAAGAAACTCTCTTTCCTTTTTCATCTTTAAAGCCATGAAAAAATCTAGAAATTCCAAATAAAATTCTAATAAATTTCAACTATATGACTTTTAGGCTCCAACAAACACATTCTATACGAAATCATCATTCAGCCATGTATTTTTTACCATTTCCACCAAGTTTTGAAATTTTTGGCCATACCCACATTGTGGAAGAAATCTATGGTGAAATAAAAAGTTTTCAAAGCAAAGATGAAAATCTTACTCAAAGATGATGAAATCTAGATTTTGAAGTCCTTCTTCCAAATAAATCAAGTACATATCTAAGCCCTAGGGGAGAAAGAATGTGAAAAATAATGGAAGAACATGAACCGAGGCCAAAAATGATGTCAACCGGTGATTCTGCCCCTTAAACCTACTCTCGGGTTGGCTCGACGCTGTAATGCCAAGGATGACACTATATCACCATTCATAAGCATGCAGTATTTTATGATGTTTTGTTATTATGATAGAGAACAGAAAATCTTAGTTGTTTAAAGTCGTACTTTCTAGCTTTAATGACCATTTTTTGGTTTGACACCAATCCAAA
>JXCR01124024.1:49270-69628 GCA_002079205.1 Phalaenopsis hybrid cultivar | reverse complement strand
TAAAATCTTGAAGACAGAAATACGAATCTCAATCGAGAGTTTTCTCAAGTGTTTTTGGTCATTTGAGATGTAATTAACTATAGGGGTTTGCCTCTATAGGAAACTTAAAACCCAAAAAAATAAACCCTACTTAATATTTATATTAGGTAGGGAAAATTATTGATCACACATAAAAGGTTCGCATACCGAAATAGAGTCATAAATTTCTTAGTTTAAATGATTGAGTCTACTTTCAAGTGGTGTGTTTATCTTTCGAGATAATGTATTATTTGAGGTATTGTGCTCAATTATCTTAACTATCAGATATAATATTTCATTAATTTCAAATTTAAAATACTATTTTTTTTCAAAATCAAAATTACGTATACATAACTTAAATTTAAATCATTTCAAGATTCTGACCGACAGTTCTCTATTACACCTTTAGTCGAACTGAGGAGGCTGATTAAGATGTGACAGTACTTCTTGGTGGTTAATCTTCTTCAAGATAAGAAGTGTTTGATTTCCTCTTATGGATCATATAAGTAAATATGTTACCACCACAAACTTTAGATGAGTACTATAATTTAAGAACAAGCTAATGAACAATTTGGATCAAAGGAGCAGATAAAAGTTGAAAAACTCTGTAGGGCTATGGTATTGACAATCATCTTACATATATTTTTTCTAAAAACATGTATCAAACTCATAATTCCCCTTAACACGGCAATGCTTAGTAAAAATAAGAAAGAAAAAAATATCGAAGAAAGTAGTTGCTTTCTCTTGATGGAAGTGAAGTATACGATTAACCAAAATGAAAAAAANATGTTAGGAGGCTAACCTGACAATCGATATAAGATACTCAATTACTAAAATAATAAACATATTATCCATAAAACAAATGTTAACTTCTTATTAGTAAAACCCACTTGCTATGTATTTACATTAAAAATGCTCATATTGAGCTTAATTATTTCTGTTAGCAAGATTTAATTTATATAAATGATCATCTGTTTATTTTCAATTTATAGTACATTATAGAAATACATTTAATTTATATAAATGATCATCTGTTTATTTTCAATTCAAGTCCAAATATGGAATATCATGTCACATTGCATTCCTAGTACATGCTAATAAAGCTGATTGTTAATAGAAAATTCTTGTTAAACAAGAATTGCATAGAAAAATAATTGTAGCATATAAAAAGGATTAAAGAAAAATCATATAGTTTGTGATAGGTAGGCCAACTATAACGATCATCCACATAATGGAATGCAAAAGTTCTAACAGCATAAACCTTAATAGAGAAATAAATGAATGCTCGACTACTGATATTAAAATTAAGACCGTCCAACTAGTATCAATGGGTTTTTGATAGATACAACGTTAGAAGAGCCAACGTTTATCAGCAATTACGATGGCTAACGGCCAATCTGTATGGGAGCCAGGATAGAATTTCCCATCCTATGAGAGACTATAATGTTGGAATTTTCCCACCGGCTGTGGCAACCGGTCTTTGTGGGTCCTATTTTTCTTTATTTTTAAGTAGAATTAATGTTTAAATAATATCCTAATATAAGTATGTTGCTTAGAGCATGGTTTGAGAATATGTGGGTTTCGATTTATATAATAGAGACTATTTTCTCTAATTCTTTCTTGCTGAAGTGTTGTATCCTTGGATCATTTTCAGGTGGCGTCTCTGTAGCTAGATTGGATCGAGATAGTGATCTCTCGTGGACGTCTATAGACCTTTCTATACCTCTACAACTGTTGCCTATCTATTATTTCCTATATCCAACTTGCTGTCCAACTATTGATTGCACCTGTTTTCAATCGTCACTGGCATTTTTTCCTCCATTGCTCTTCCTACCCACACCATTTAGGAACTCAAAATCAGTGTTAGACGGGCTAGATGATGACCTGGCGATTTAATGTGACAAACTATGCAAATATCATATGACATTTCTAAAAAAAAAATATTTAGAATAAGAATAAAAATAAAAGCAAAGTAAATGCAAACATGACATTGCTTAGCAAAAGTAAATACAAAGACTTATCGATAGCTTATTTATTTATTTCTAACAATTCTTGTGTCGATTGTTTATAATCATATTCTCTTTATTATTTAAGTATTAAAGCATACTAATTTATTAATAATATTGTACTAAGCCAATTATGATTATAAATGAATTTACTCATGCGTAAGTCATTTAATTTTAGAAGAGCCAAGATTAAACTTTAAAATCTTGAAGACATAAATGTTAGAAGAGCTAAAGTTTTCTCGAGCGCCTTTGGTCATTTGAGATGTAATTAACTATAGGGGTTTGTCTCTATAGGAAACTTAGAACCCAGAAAAAATAAACCCTACTTAATATTTATATTAGGTTGGGAAAATTGTCGATCACAAATAAAAGGTTCGCATACTGAAATAGAGTCATAAATTTTTTAGTTTAAATGATTGAGTCTACTTTCAAGTGGTGTGTTTATCTTTCGAGATAATGTATTATTTGGGGTAGTGTGCTCAATTATCTTAACTACCAGATATATGAGATCTATTTTGGTTTCATTTATTTCAAAATAAAAATACTATTTTTTTCAAAATCAAAATTACGTATAAATAACTTAAAATTAAATCATTTTCAAGATTTTGACCGACAGTTCTCTATTACACCTTTAGTCGAACTGAGGATTTCGATTAAGATGTGACAGCACTTCTTGGTGGTTAATCTTCTTTAAGGTAAGAAGTGTTTGATTTCCTCTTATGGATCATATAAGTAAATATGTTACCACCACAAACTTTAGATGAGTACTATAATTTAAGAACAAGCTAATGAACAACTTGGATCAAAGGAGCAGATAAAAGTTGAAAACCTTTGTAGGGTTGTGGTATTGACAATCATCTTACATATGTTTTTTTCTAAAAATATGCATCAAACTCATAATTCCCCTTAACACGGCGATGCTTAGTAAAAATAAGAATAAAAAAAATATCGAAGAAAGTACTTGCTTTCTCATGATGGAAGTATAAGATTAACCAAAATGAAAAAAAACAGAGGAAAGCTTTCTTAATGATCCTTAACTAATTTCTCTCTTATTTTGAGCAGAGAATGTAAAAAAGAATAGAATTTAGTGAGTAAATTTTTTGTAAAATTTTGCACCTTCAACTCTAAAGATTTTTTAATATGGCATATAATTTGTTGATACTTACTAATTGAAGGACACAAGCGACCGACATAATCAAGTAGATAAAAATTTCACAAGATAAATCAAGAAGAAATCAAATTAGTATATTATAGAAGTGCTGGCTCCTAAAGAAAAACCTGTGGCCAACAAGAATAATGGCAGGTGGAGAATTTCCATAGATGGTTTTCAATACAGCCACAACATCGTTACACAGAGTCTGCATGGATAAAGAGTATCTAAATTAAATCAAACTGATAATGAATAATTTTGCTAGCATAAAACAACCAAAATGGAAGGCAACCCAAAAGAAGAAAAAAATGAAGCAGCTCCAATGNTGCATGGATAAAGAGTATCTAAATTAAATCAAACTGATAATGAATAATTTTGCTAGCATAAAACAACTAAAACGGAAGGCAACCCAAAAGAAGAAAAAAATGAAGCAGCTCCAATGTCAAATTTAATCAAAACGACCAAGCATAACCCTTGCCGAATTCATTGGAGTCATAGCATACTTCAATAGACAAGTCTAGATCATTGTCAGTGGATGATTTTCCATGTCCTCTCAAGTCCATTGCCACCACCCGAGCCTTTTCCTTAATTTTACTAGCTGACAATGCAAAGGAGAGCCTGGCAACATAGATCAAAATAAAGCTAAGTCCCTACATAAAATCAAAACAAAAAGAATAATTTTCACATAAATTTAGCTAGATATGTCAGGCCTTCTATCTCTATAATTGTCATTTTTTCTCACCTATATGTTATCAATAGGCAAATTATGCTAGAGAGGCCTTTTAAACAAGCCTTTAAGTGTTTAAAAATGTTCTTTGTTATCCAAAGTTCTTATCAAACTGGTTGAAAGCTCAACGAAACAAATTGAAGCAGCTTTTCCAAGAGTAAGAAGTGGTTATACAGTTACAGTATGAACTACAAAATTTTCAAAAAAGGCAAGTGTTGCAAAAATTGCATTTGCAGATTTTTCAACTTCAAAAAAAAATCCAGACGCACCCTGAGTAACCACCTCCATGAAGGCAGAAAACAACTGGCCCTTCCGATCCAGCCTCAAAAATATGAAAGACCTAAATGATGCAAGATTAAGTTCAATTTATGCCTCTAATTAACTATGGAATGGCAAGAGAAAAAAAAAAGTAAGAGGAATGAACACATTATTTGATCCTTCAATGGAAATGTCTCCTTCTTTATCAAAATAACCTGACCAATCCAAAGGCGAATATTTTTGGAGTGAAGTCCTGCATACCGTGATAGAAAAAATAAGTTTCATGCTTCAAAAGTAAGGCTAAGAAAGTTAGCACCAGAGAAGAATTACATATGGTAAAAGTAATAATTGATTTAAAAAGTTCAATTCATTTGATAAATGTAGTTCCTCAATTGAGATGTCATCTTAGTTAAAAATAAAAGTTGAATATTAACAAAAGATGTAAATTACCTCAATCATTTTAAACCATCCTCTGAGACATTCTGCTCACTAAAATGAGAAACCCTGCCTTGTCTCACAGTACTTGAATGCATAAATAAAAGTAGAGCCTGGCACCATCATGAGTTCCAATTTTTAAGAATGGAATGTTGGAGACCTAATTTTGATGGAAATTCATCAAAGGGAAACCTTGTACATCTAATGTGCTTAGAATGTTACTTTGAAACCTTCCAAATAGTGGCACTACAAGGCAGATGTGATTTATTCTTTAGCAATTACCATGTAATGCTTGTGTGTCTACCCAATCTTTTTCTTTAAATAAATAGTCGTATAAACAATCATCAGTAATCAAGCTTGATCCAAATCACCAACAAACAAATTTATAAACATGTTCATAACCATGCTCAATGAAAAAGAAATGTTATATTCTTTAGCATGCACACCTCTTTGCTCGAGTGCCAATCCAAATTTTTTCTTTAGTTAAATAGCTGAATAGCCAATCATAGGTAATCAAGCTTGATCCAAATTAAAAACAATCAACTTTCTGAAAATAGTCAAGGTAATGCTCAATGAAAAGATGAAAATGTAAAATACATTTTCAAAGCTATAGATTAAGATATAAAAAAATAATTAAAGACCATTATCTCCTACAATTATAGCCTAAACCACATGTTGAAAGCCAAATGGTCATTAACATATAATTTTTCATCTTCCAACCATGAAAATTTTATCATCTGTGATCCCTTCCATTTCTTTCCATTTTACATTCCTCATATTTGTAAATAAACACCAGTATGATGCAAATGAGGGCAGCTTTATAGTTCTCTTTTAGTTGAATAGTGTAATGAATGCTAAAACAAACATCCTTTTCTTTCCACTTGCCACATAACCGGCCAAATGCTCATTTTGGAGTAACATATGCAACTGCCTAGGAGGCTGGTTTTGATACAGTGCAGAGTCTTCCAAATCTATAAGCAAAGAATAAAAAAGAAATGGTTTTTGTGATTGCCTTTTAGAAAGTTGCAAGGTGTCTATATAGGTCAAGTTTTCCAGGATGGCAGAGTGGACCCATCAAAAAGTTGTCAGAGAACACAGAGTGCACCATGGTTATACATTGAGCTCTTTTGCACCCAGTCATCATCAACACAAAGGGACACAAATAATTCCAGACGGGCAAGGTTTTAGCTCACATCATCGGTGAAAATTTATCTCTCTCATTAATTAAAATTGCTTTGAATCTGAAAATCTGGACTATTCACGAAGCCCCGTGTATCTACCTGTTCCGTATCACTCAAAGAAGCCAATTAATCCAATCAATAAGGTTTTAAAGAAGTGCTTGCATGGAAGATAGCGCTGTTTCATCTCTCTGCATAGCTTCCCTCCAACATTGTCCCGCATTTTCTTTCAGCTCACTACCTTTAATAATAATCACATAATACTATTCTTAAATTAAGCCAACACATCTCCTTGTCTTACCGCCGAAAAGTCAAGCAGGTTTGTTTTTACGAGAATCAGATCATTTTCCCAATTACTTTGAGGAACCACATTCAAGCACGTAATGCATGTATACGATAGTACAAACATCCACCCGATCAATCCACGTTATCTTACCGCCGATAGTGATCAAAATTGCATGATAGAGGCAAAAATATATAGAAAAAAAAAAAAGAATAACCAGTAAGAAAATAACAGGGTGATTACGAGTGGACGAAGAGATTTCTTACTGAGATTCAGGGCGGGGAGGGACTGAGGAAGGAGAGAACGCCGATGAGGAACCCTCAGATTCCTCAGGTATCTCCTCGCAGAGAGAGTGAATGGTCGAGGACTCCATGGCTTCTTCAATCACCGGAGACTCGGCTCTGGTTCGTGAAACTCGGGAGATCGTCCTTCGGAATGTTCACGTCAACCGGCTTCTTAGCTTATTTGTATGCAGCACAGTCGAACGGTTGTGATGCCCCCCCATTCGAATCAGGATAGTGAAGTGGGTAATTTTACATAGTGAAGACATTTAGAATAATATATTTACTTAAATTTAATAAATATGAATATAATTTTTAAATCAATTAGTTGATTAAAAAAAGCCATCATATTAAATACAAATATTCCAATTGAAATTTTTAATCTTAGGTTTTCTTCAAATTATTATTCATAATTGCATTAGCTTTGCAATATTCTTCTCAAAAAAGATCTAGCATGTTATGACTAGGGTGGGTTATAAAATTATGGAGTAAATGTGTTATTTATGTAATTTGTTGGATCTTGATATGTGCAAGAGAATTCACAGCGGTAGAATGGTTAATGAACGTCTTAGCGTTGCACGAGAACCTAGCATGCACTCAGATAATAGAAAATCATGGGTGGAAATACTGAAAGACTTTTACGTGAAAAATCTGAAAAAGGGAAAAAACTATGGCGTGTGACCCAGTTGAAGAGGTCAATTATAAAATGACGGTTACATGGATAATTCTTTGTCCCACGGGTGGGAAAGGGTTACATAGTCTCTCAAGTTACAATGACGTTGCATAGAAGGATTTGTAGCTCCACGATGGGGAGTGGTCGCAATGAGGAGCAATGGTCGGGAATTCAATGCATCATCATTATGGTCAGCAAGACGTCCGAGATGATGGTGTTGTTTCGTACGGTGTTTCTTCGCAAAGACTAGGTGGTGATCAATGATGGTTGACAATGCCTAGCAATGGCGATTGTCAGAGGCAGTGGCGGCCAAAGGCTGTTGCAGTCACAGTTGGTCGGAGGGAGGTGGCGGCGATGGAGGTCAAAGTTGGTCGAAGGACGGTGGATCATCAATGCAGAAGTGGGGCTAGACTTCAACTCCTTCTTCAAGCTTCAGTTTTCTTCAGGCTCAACATCTCTCCTTTTTTTAAGAGAGGGGTGGGGGTATATTTATAGTCCCAATTACAATTAATGAAAGAATCTGAATCAGTTTTATTGGGTGGTCTTGAGAGACGCTCTTGATGGCATTTGATGAACATTTAAGTGTTTTAATAATGTCTGAATTGAGCGTTCTTGAGCTCATTGAAATTGTCTTACCAAGACGCTCGATTCAACTATAAGTACGTCGGATTTAACATATATTTGACCTTCCAAACATGTCTGGAAAGCTTCTAAAAATGATTTAATGGCTTGATCTGGGTTTGAATTGGTTTAGATTGGACCAATTATTATATCATTTGGTATGCTCATCAAACCTGTCAGTTTAACTGTGATTTTGTTGAAATCAGAGCTCTGTATGACTTTTAATCAAAGTTTGAACGTTTCTTGAGATTTATGACAGATAGTGTATCAGATCTAAATATGTTTATAACAATGCATAAACCCCACTAATAGAAATCACAAGGTTTTCACAAAACCTCCATAGAGAAAGAATTGTTAGATATTTTATTTCTTTGTTAAATTTATTATTTTCAGAAGTGACCCTTTGACTCTTTATTGTGGGACTTTTGTTTGCTATAAGGGAGTTAACACTTTGTTGTGAAAAATAAATATGCATCATATTAATTTCAGGCACATGAAAAGAGTCACTATAATACACTTGGATTGTTGTCTTGGCAAATACTATCCACAAACAAGCATGCCCCTTATGAGCTTTTAGGCAAGTGTGTCTTCAATAATAGAGTGTTCTCTAAGACTGTTTTCTTAAATGTGTGTTTTTTTAAGTTTATGTGTTGATTAGGCAACGTGTTTAAGCTTATATTCCCCAAACTCGGTGAATGCCCTTTAGATCTTGGCTAGTGTTGAATCCTCTTGAGACGTAGGGTCACGAATCGCTCATGAATACATACAACCCGATAAAATGTCGTGTATCATAGAGAGAGTGATAGAAAGAGAGAGAGAGAGAGAGAGATGTATGTGAGTCTTTTGAAGGGACTTTAGGAAATATATTAAATTTTGATCCTCGATAAGTCGTAGGGAGGCGAGTCCTTGGAAGTTCCCATAATTACAAGATTTCAGAAAGAGAAATTAGGGGAATAAAAGAGATAGAAAGTGAGATCCAAAGAGGAAAGAAAAGAAAAAATGATCTTTCCTCTATCCTTTTCCCACCCCTTTTATACATAAAAAAGTCAATAAAATAATTGAAATAGTACATCTTATATTATAGGTTGTATTTTTGCAGTGTCTTGATGGAAAGACTGTGATGTAAATGTCAGGTATTGTTGATACAATGACCATCTTAGGTACTTTGGTGAAAAGATTGAGTCTCAAGTGTCAAACAACATCTTTAATAAGGAATTAAAGGATGTCCTTATTGGTCATGATGGCTTCTTATTAGTCATGATGGTTTCCTTCGATAATTGTTATTACAAAGGTGAGTTAGGCTATCATTTTTTAGGAAAAAGAGAATGATCGGATTGGCAGGCGGGCTCTATTTAGCCACTTTGGCAGGTGGGCTTGATTCAACCACTTTATTAGTAGCTCGCTTCAAACACTTGGCGTATGGGCTTAACTTCGGTAGGTGGGCTTAATTCAGCTNCATTTATTTAGTGTCTTAACTGAATTTTTTTTACAGTAGTAGCCAAATTCGGCCCAAGTGACATTGGACGTTGATAAATTATATATTTAAGAAAAAAAAATGCCTAGCAAAAAAAACTCAAATGGGTGTGGTTTAACGTGGGACACTGTGGGACTCCACAGAATTTCACAGTTTTGCAATCTTGCTTATGTAGATTTGAGCATGAGATGAGGTTTCCCACGCTCCTTTTTGCTATACTAGGTAGCAGCCCCCATATTTAGTTTTAGTGGTTGTGAGAGGAAACTATTTGTATTTTGCTATTTTATTATTTTTGGCAGATTTGTTTTGTGTTTTGGAGACTTTGTTATCTATTTTTGCTCTTTGGAGTACCACATCTTCTTTCTTTTGCAAGTGGTATGTCTTTATCTTGCTCAATAACATGTGGTGGTCCCTTTTGCCATCCGCACTTTGTAGTTTCTCCTTCTATTTTTCATCCTATAACCCTCCTAATCCATCTTAAATCTTCACACACTAAATGAGTCATCGTAGTTCAGTATCATTTGTTATCAGAACCCGTCAAACCTTAAATTATTATGATTTTATTTTTCGCACATCTCAACCTAAAATTCACATGGCCTAAACCTCCACCAAAAAGCCGCCTTGACACATGCCACTAAAACCCTAAGCACTTGACTAACATTTGACCCAAAAAAAGGGGAATTTACATAGGCAGCACCGAATTCTTATGCATTTACATATCTCACACCCAAACTCTTATATTTACAGCCAAAACACCCAATTCTTGCCTTTCATATCTAAAATATCACTAATACACTATTTAATGCCGAAATTCACCTTTTCATACGTATAGGTAAAGGTGCTTTGCCCGTAAACATGAAAGTTTAGGTGCGAGATACGTAAATGCACAAGACTTGAGTGCTACGTATGTAAATTTCCGACTTTTACATCACTTAACTATCCCTAACCTAAACCTAACCTTAAACTTCTTTTTCTTTTTTTGTCAAAACTTTCATTGGAAGAAGGAGATGCCATGCCATCATGGAGAAACCGTTAATGACCTGTTAAGAAGATCGCTATGAAGGATATGTAGTGATAAATCCTCTAATTGCAATAAATGTTTGTCGCTTTTGAGATGAAGCAATCTAGTGAGGTCATCCATAGCCATAATGATGATTCGTAAGATCTAGAAAATGAAGTGAATCCCTTCCATCGAGAAGCGTCAAGTGACAGAGCCGATGTCACATCGATTTATCATGGAATATCAGCGAAGTTAGAATTTTAGAGTGAAAATTGACTTATTGGATTTTGCTGACATTTGGATTCAGGTGAATTCATAGAATGACTCCAGCTATGTGAAGTAATTTATAAGTATAAAGACTTGCTCCAGAACTAGAGAGTTAAATTAACAACCATCAAGCTTAGGAAGAATAATTTCTTATGGTGGGAGAACTTAAACGTCCTCGGCAGCAGGAAAAGAAGAGTAGGATTATCATAAGATCTATGATGAAAATAGAGATACAATGCAAATAGCTTCTCCCATATTACTGACATGATATGTTCATAAAACTCTATAACCTGAGCTAAACAGACTCTTCTATGAAGTTGTACTGAACTGAATTTGATTAGCTCATGTTGAAATGTAAGTTGATGGAACCATATGAGCATACAGTGCTGAGGTATCTTGGAAGACCTATGAATCATGAACACGAATATGGGGGCACAAAAACGACATAATACAATCCAGAGACACGACATAATTGTAAAAAAGAGGACACAATATGAAGGGGAAGGGGTTGCATCGTTGCAGGTTTGCGTTCTCCGCACGAACTTTAGCCGCGACTTCTCCCTGCATCTGAGGCTCAATTCGATTGCTTTGCTTCATCGTTGCAGGTCCGCTATTCTCTTCCGCACGAACTTCAGTCGCGACTTCTCCTTGTAACTGAGGCTTGATTCGATCGCTTCAATTTTACGTCCCGCACAACTTTTCTTCTTCGACACTTAGCTAGGACACGATTGAAGCTCCTCCTTCACCTTCCTCCTCAACTCAGCTCGGCAGTAGCACGGTCCTCTGCTGCAGATTTCGGCTTCAGCTCCTCATTTCTTTCTCTGTTTTTTTCACTGTTGCTTCGATGGCCACTGTTCCTCCCTCGAATCGGTATCCATGCAAAGAATCTTTTGTTGAGGCACTTGGTGAGGGTCTAGACTTTGAGAAGGCTGTCAATCATGTGGTGTTTCCTCAGGTCTATCATGATTCTTAAAGGGAAAACCGACTGGCCGTTTGTTAAGAGGACTTGTAGTAAGAGTGGTAAGTATGCTCTTTTTTTTAGACCTCGAAGTCTTTACTCTGATTAGAAAATGCAATTTCACACTCATTGGGAAATTTTAGTTGGGGCATCCCAAAATGGAGGTTATTTGTAAAGCTTTTGAGGTTTTCAAACTGGTAGGACAATGGAAGGTGGGTCTCTTTGATGGGAGACATATAATGATACAATTGATTACAGAGAAGATTATGCTAGGATTTTCTCCAGGAAATACCTTACCATTAAAGGAAAAACTATGAAGTTGCTCGAGTGGTCTCCTGAATTTAATCCAAACCAAGAACCACCTGCAAAACCAATATGGTTTAAATTACCTGGGATTAAGTTGCATCTTTTCAAGCATAAGACCCTTTATTCCATTGTGGTCATACTTGAGAGACTAATGAAATTAGACATACCTACTTTTAATCTCACAAGACCTTCTGTTGCCGAAATCCTTGTGGAAAGTGATATCACTTTACCTAACATTGAAGAAATTTGGCTAGCACTCCTCATAACGGGTACTGACAACAGATTGTCATAGAACAAATACCCTATTATTGCACCTATTGTAAGATGTTTGGACACATACTTGAAAAATATTTTAGGCTCCACCCTAATTTGACACAACAACCTCAAGTGTCTCACCTAACTACTAAAGAAGCACCTATTATACCGGCTGATATGGTGGAAACTGCAACTAGAGAGGGCATTGCCACTGATTTTGCCTTAGAGGAGCGCACCACCTCACTACCTCAACCCCCTCACTACCTCAACCCCCTCATGTTGCCGAATATGTGGATACTCTCCTTTTGGTGCTAGATGATGCTCCATATGTTATGGAAACAATTATTGCTGATGTTTAGGGCCCTCAAATCTTGGCGAAGTGCCTAGTTCAAGTTGTGCAATAGGTAGAAATCGCCCCCATTGATGATCAACTATGTGATAAGTTGGGATAACCTTTGGAAAATGATTGACAAGTTTACAAAGCCAGGAAGAAGAAAAAAGGACTAAATGAACTCAGGAATTTACAGGATGATGCTTTGCTCGTTTCGGGTGGAAGCCCTCATCACAATTTGGTGCTAGACTCCCTCTCTAGATCCAAGGAGAGAGGAAAGCCCACTCATCATGATTAAGCTCTCTGGTGGACTATTTTTATCTTTTTGGGAAATTGTCCAACTTTTTTTGGGGTATATTTGTACTTTTTGGTTACCTTTTGAGTCTTGTATGTCTTGTGAGTTGGTTTCAAGCACCCACTCGCTAAAACTTTTGTATTTTATTCCCATCAATGAAATTTTTATTTTGGCGATATATATATATATATATATATATATATATATGGCTTCGTCTACCTTGCTCTCGCTCTGCTAGGGTTCGCCTATGGCGAACTCTGGTTTTTCTTCTTCACTGCATCTTCGTCGATCAAGCACTGTTTCGTCTTTCGTCCTTTTTGTCTTCGTCGCCAGTTTTTGCTGTCACGTTGCAGCGACTCTTTCTGTTCGTTGTCCCGAGAATCAACGGCTCTCATGTGTAGTCGTCGGGCTCAGGGGCGTTGTCTCAGCTGCCTCTCGTAGTCCTTCGGCTCTTAAAAGACGTCTGGGCGCGGGCTTCTTCAGCAGCTCGTCGTCGTCCCAAGAAGTCCTCTGGCTTGAGGGCATCTCTTTGCTGCCGCTCGCAGTCCTGCTGCTGCGGCGACTGCTCGAATCGTTCCTCCCTGTTCTGGAATCGTAATTTGCTCTCTGCTTTCTTCACTGTTCTTAACGCAACACCTCCATCTATTGGGAATGACATTGAACAGATCGTATGTTGTTGCCCTTGCGGGTGTCCACGCCTCAGGTACTCCTAAATCGTGTTCTTTCCCTCATTTGTTTGAGTGGACAGAGGGCATCAAGAATCCTGATAGGAATAATGAGAAGTCTGTCATCTTTTTTACAGAAGTTGAAGGTATTCAACTTGCTTCCTCCTGTTGTCTGAATTTGGTCGGGAAATTTCTGTATGGTCATTCCAAAATGAAGCTTATTCGTAAGAAACTTGAGTTTATGCATCTTGTTGGGGAGTGAAAAATTGGACTTTTAGATGGAAGACACGTTCTTATTCATCCTAATAATGAAGAGTATTACATACGATTATTTGCTAGAAGGGTAATATAGATTGATAACAGAACAATAAATATTTTGAAATGGTCTGTGGATTTTGACCCACAGACGAAACCACCAATCATTCCGATTTGGATTCGCCTCCCTGGTCTGAAATTTCATTATTTTACTTAAAAAGTGTTGTACTCTATTTCCTGAGCTTATGATAAGACATTTAAAACGGACATTCATACTTTTAATCTTTCGTATCCATATGAAGTCAGAGTACTTGTTGAAAGAGACATCCCTTTAACCGCTTCTGAGGAAATTTGGTTAGACATACAACACCATGGATATTGACAAAATATAGTGATTGAGCTTTTTTCTTCGTATTGTTTGAACGGTCATATGTTGAAATATAGATCATCAGATATCTGTAAAGCCTTTATATTCTTACAAGAATTTGCACTTTTGATTGGTTTAGGTGCTAGGAAGTGAAGTGAAGGGTTAAACTTTTTCAAAAGTCTTTTAACAACAAAAGTGAGTAATTATTTTCTTATATGTATTAAATTTACAGTTTATTAACTAAAGAATTTCTTTAATGATTTAGAAAATTAGTTTATGATTGTATGCATGTTATAGCTTAAAAATGAAAGGAAATGAAAGGGGAAAGGAAGAAAGTATGCTTAATGTCTTTAAAATGATGCAATTTAAATGAAATGTTTAAGTCATATAGAATTATTCCCAAATGGTACTGGCAGAGGATGCAGTGTACCCAGGCATGTTAAAGGGAATGGTAAAGGTGCGCCTTCGGGTGTAATTTGAGGGCAACGTCTGATATATTTTGAGTGTGTTTTCTGGCATATTTTGAGCATGCTTTCAGACACATTTCTTAGGATACTTTCAGATATGATGGTAATTTTGTTATAACTTTTAAAATTGTTAAAAATATTAAATACTTAAGATTGAACGAGAAGGGATAAATTTAAGGTTTTAATAAAATTTACTTTCTTTTAGGTATTCATGCATAACACAACTTGGAAAATTTAATGCATATTAGATTATAATTACTCACTAAGTTGTATTTACAGTTACAATTAAATGTTTTTTTTCAGGAGAAGGTAAGTTTTAGGTGGATATGTCTGATAGGAGAGACTTTGGTCTATTAGAGAAGGACTAGTGCTGCAAGTTGTTTACAAGATATGTTTATTATTTCTTTCGGATATTGATTTACTGTTCAGTTCTGGATTGAGATGTTATCTGTGGATGTTGTTGTTGGATGATTTAAGTTTTATTGCACTTGTTGATCAGCGACTCTTTATATGTATTGGAATTTTTAAAAATGTAAATAGTTAGTTAGATGTCGTTACCATTTGACCGCATTACCCGTCTTAGTTAATTCTAAGCACCAGGTCGGGTCGTGACAAAAGTGGTTTCAGAGAATTTATGTTTAATCATGATTTAAAAGAGTCATTAGGATGATTAAATTATTTTGTTAGTGATATCAATGAAAGATTAAATTGTTTAATTATTATTTTTCTTATGCAATTTCAGAAGTATGGAAAATCTAGAGAATGAAGCTAGAGTTGATATTGTTGAAGTTGTTGCACCCCCGCAGATTACTGCATTTACTGAGATGATGATTGCAGTAACGCAGTTGATTAAGTGTTCTCATACTCTGCTTAGTTCAAGTGGAGGAGGTTTGATGGATAAGTACCTGACATTATATTAGGATATGAGATCAGCTGTGTTTTCTGGAGGAGGTCTGGTAGATGCTGAAAATAGGCTGCTGAGAGTGGAGAAGATCCTAGATGGATTGTCTTGTCCTCTTGAGAGGATGGTTACATTAGCCACTTTTGCATTAGAGAGAGAAGCTGAGAGATGGTGGCATGGATAGCTGTAGGAGAAATTTAGTGGTAAAATCAATCGTATGATTCAGTGGGGTGAGTTAATGAGCACTTTCAAAGACTGGTTTGTACCACTGTTTGTCAGGAGGCAAATGCAAGATAAGTTTGTCAGATTAATATAGGGTGATCGCTCAATTATGCAATATAAAGCTGAATTCACCATGCTCTCAAGGTATGCGCCTCAGTTGATTTCTAATGCAGAGGAGAAGTGCCGTCAATTTTTATTTGGGCTCAGGGATGTAATTAGGCAGTCATTGATTTCTTTCGAAATCGATGATTACTCTGTTCTGGTGGAGAGAGCTGGGAGGATTGAGCTGGATTTGGAGGCTACTCAGAGGAGGAGGGACATTCAGAAGAGAAGAAAGTTAGAGGGATCCAGATTTCCTCAGGGCTCTCAGAGCGAGAAGTCTTTTCAGTCAGGCAGTACAGGTGTTAAGAAGGCTATATCTAGCAGCATTGGCACCTAGTTTGAACTGAAAAAAGGTAACAAATGTGGAAGGTATCACAAGGGTGAGTGTCTATCTAGATCAAATACCTGATTTGGGAGCCACTAGCCAGGACAAATGGCGAATAATTGTTCAAATTGGGTCAGAATGCTCCAACAGATTCTAGGAGCAGTGTTGCACCACCTCAGAGGAGCTATGGTAGACTGAGGGCAGCTGAATCTATAGGATCAGTACCAAATGCAAATCAGACTCAGCAGAATGTTCAACCCAGAGTGTATGCAGTATCATAGAAGGAGGCTAAGGAATCCTCTGACATTATCACAGATAAGTTTTCCTTTTAAGAATTTTAACCAGTATATTTTAAGCATCTTAGGATTCATGTCATGTCATACATGAAACAAGTATATGTTTAAATATATTAGTAAACTAACTTTAAATGTTTAATGCGATAATTTTACATGATATGTATCATATATATTCAGAGTAGACCGATAATAGTGTTATTTGATTCAGGAGCATCACATTCTTTTATAGATGATGAACGGACTAAAGTGATGCAATTGAATGTCATTTCAATGCCTGTGTTACTGTTAGTTAGAATGCAAAAAAATACTTTTCTAAAAGTTGATCAATCATGTGAGGTGAAGCTTATGGTTGGTAGAAAGGGTTGTAATGCCCAACTTATTTTGTTGGCCTTGGTGAAATTTGATGTGATTTTAGCCATGTATTGGATGCTGAAAACTTTCTCACTATTGATTTCAATAAAGAAGACCGTCAAAATAATGTACCTGGGGAGGTAGAACTTAAATTTTTTGGTGACAGCGGACTGACATCTATGATAATTACCTGCATGAAAGCTTGCAAATTGTTGAATCATGGAAGCCAGGGTTTTCTTGCTCAGGTAGTAGATACTTCTAAGGAAGTGAAGTCTTTGGGTGATATTCCAATGGTAAGAGAATATCCTGAGGTGTTCCTAGATGATTTACTAGGGCTACCACCATTGCGAAAGATTGATTTCACTATTGAGCTCTTAACAAGTTCTGAATATGTATCTAATGCACCCTACAGAATGACACTTGACGAGTTACAAGAGCCGTTAAGAGCTCCCATCCTAAAGATTGATTTCACTGTTAAGAGCTCCCATCCTTCTTTTTCACCAACTAAAGGAGTTACTAGATAAGGGATTCATCAGACCTAACACCTCACCTTGGGGAGCTCCAGTGTTATTTGTGAAAAAGAAGGATGGGAGCTTTACGATGTGTATTGACTTCGGGGAGTTGAATAAACTCAGTTAAAAATAAAGATCCACCCTCAGCAGATGGCCAGTCAAAGAGGACTATTCAGACATTGAAGGATCTACTAAGGTTGTGTTCTTGACTTTGATGGAGGTTGGGAATCACATATACTTTTAGTAGTGTTTGCTTATAATAATAGTTATCAGGCTAGCATTGAGATGACTCCATATGAAGCCTTATATGGAAGAAGTGCAAGACGCCTCTATGTTGGGCTGAAACAAGTGAAAGAAAAATCATTAGAGCTGATTTGTTGATGTTGCTACTGAGAAGATTAGACTGATCAGAGATAGACTGAAGACAATACATGCTAGATAGAGAAAATATTACAATGCCAAACACATACCGGTTGAGTTTGAAGTTGGAGTGTTTGTTTTCATAAAGATCAGTTCATTAAAGGGTGTGTAACGTTTTGGGAAGGCAGGAAAATTGAGCCCCATATATGTCGGTCCTTTTGAGATTGTGGAGAGGATCAGAAAGTTTTATTGAATCAGGGTCCTAATATAAAAATATTTGGATTGAGGTTGATCCGTGAAACTTATAAGGTAAACTTTCAGATTTAGATTAAGGGTCTGTTTGGGGCAGCTGCAGCTTATTCAGTTTCTGCTGATAAGCAGCTTATTCTGATAATCTGCTGATGAGCAGCTGATCCGGATAAGCTGTCTGGTTGTTTGGTTGACGCTTATGGAAAACAGCTGATTCTGGAAAATTGTCCTTTCTGCCCCTGTTCTGAATAAGCAGTTTAGTTGTTTGGTTAGTGCGTTTTGTAAACAGCCTTTTTGGAATTTTTTTTAATTAAATGAATAATTTGTATAGTAGAATTTGTTCTTTTCTCAACAAAATTAAAGATCACGGTTCAGACAAGAAAATACCAAAAAGTTGATTTATATTTATATAACTAAAACATATCCGATCACATCAAACGAATATGTTATACATACAAAAGTCAAATGCACCTGCACATACTACTACAAAGTATAATGAAAGCCCATAAAAACAAAAAAAATAACATTTTAAAATGACAAGTAAAAATATGATAATGTTAACTTTATAATGTAGCAGCATATCATGACACATGCCACCTGACTCTGAAACTACATAACCCTGAGCAAGTCTGTCCGACTGGGATACTGTAGAAATGGAAACACTCGAACCAGATACAGTGTTCTGAAATGTTGATATCGACGAACTTCGATCTGGGGTATCCTTCTGGGATATTATAGAAATAGACTCCCTATCGGCCCACCTGAAGAAATTGCAGTCCTCTCGTTGTGCCCACCTCGGGCACCTGTAAAATTGTCATCCAAAGCTATGTGTCTGGCGTGACGTGAGTAGCAAGGATGGTAGTCCGCACTGACACATCACTTTCTCGGACTTCCCTGAATATCTGGAACTCATCGTCTTGCAGTTATTAAAATCAGAATAGATCAGTCCAAAAATTGAGGAACATGACATACAACATTGTACAACAGGTATTAAGATTCAACAGAAATTATAACCATACATAATGTTGTCAAGTCGGACAGATTTATGTTGTGAAACCCATTCATTTTAACTCAATATAAAGTATAAACTATCTGCTGCTCATCTTTAAAGCGGTGGTTGCTCTTGAAGTCATGGGTCATCCAAGCTGCTTAATCGCCATGGCACATTGAAAAGTAAAAAAAATGAAAACGTAGGTGTTAAATATGTAAATACATAAGAACTGAATTTGAAAGCAAAAATTTCGGCGTGGATGTCAGAAACTCTTTGGGTAGCATTTACATACATTCCACCCAATTCTTATGTATTTACATATCTAACTGAACTTGTTTCTACATTTATGCCACCCAAATCTATCATATCACATCAAAAACATAGGAATTGAGTGGTATGGGAAGTAATCTTTCAAAAAAAACAAACAAACCATGAGTACTGATATCAAGGCCTACGACATAACTGGCAAGTGAACATATCAAAGGTAAGAATCCTCAACCATGTGTCACATGTATATAATGTTCATGTATGTGGTGCTTTTGTAGCATTATGATTTCTAGATTTTCAATAACCAACACTACGAGACTATGGTTCACAAGTCATTTAGAGTTGGGGTTAAAGCCACCAACAACCTACAATAATGAAACGAGCAACTACTAATCAACTATTGGTTTGAAAGTTTCAGCTATATAAGCATGAGTATAGTGATATACATCATTCCCTTAAACCCTCGTATTTTCCAACTTATAAGCCAAGATGATATTCCAACATAAGCCACGAATTAAATTCTGAAGCATAAATATCAAGATATTAACGGACATTCCTCTAAGGGAGACTCTCAGTATAACTTCAATGTATATGCATAGTTCAAATGCAAGCATTAACAACTCATCTGAATTGTTCAGTCAAGCCCGGAGTCTATAATTACTTCAAGTCCTCATACATTTATCATAAAAAGAATGTTTCATTCTTAAATCATCTACTTGCCTTAAGACAGAATAAATCAATAATATATGTATATATTATTGGCTCGATCATTGAAAATGAAAAAAACTTATTGCTCAATTTATATACCTGAGATTCAACCAAGAGTTCAAGAAGGCCGCTTTACATTCATAGATAAAATGATTGTAAGGGGATGATTATATAAAAAAAACAAAAGGCCATATTTAGAACCTATGTAAAAAAATCAGAAATGAAAGAGTCCATATCCTTCGAAGCCTAAATATTTTACAGGCAAAATTTAAAAGGCCCTCTATCAAATTCTCTAAACAGCAATTCCTTTCCTAAACCAGGTGCTAATTAAATGGTGTATTGCTGTAAATTTGTATTTAAACAAATACACACATGTAATCCAATGCATCGACCAAAATTCAGGCTGAACAGCCGAATTTTTTTTCTCTTTAGATTTTTTTTGGTTCATCAGGCTGAACACCCGAATTCCAGAACCTTCAGCAGAAGTAATCCAATGCATTCCTTTTACAACAAATCAAACAAATCCTTATCTTTCTCCATTTCCCTCCAAGAAAAACTCTAGAAAAATAAGAAGCTAAAAAAGCAAACATGGCAGCATGCTGGCGAGGGCATTGACCAAAATTTTTTCAATTTGTTTTCATTCGCTTTAATTCTCAGAGCATCATTATTACGCCAAAACCGAGTAAAAAAAAATGCATGATAAATCCAACAACCAAATAACCCTTTTGAATAGTTAATTTCTTATATATCAAAAAACTATATGAACCTAACCATAATATATATATATATATATATATATATATA
>JXCR01124024.1:0-39310 GCA_002079205.1 Phalaenopsis hybrid cultivar | reverse complement strand
TTATATATATATATATATATATATATATATATATATATATATATATATATATATATATATATAATGTTAAAATAAATTTTACTTGAATTAGGAAGTAATTAAGATCGAGGAGTTATAATTTTAAAAATTAAAGGAGAAAAGAGGAGACTTGTTCAAGGAGGCAAACTAGATCTTTTTAAGGTAAGAAACTGTCTATTGGTTTTTATTTGTCAATTTAAATATAGTTCATCAAATATATGTAAAGCCTTTCTATTCTTATACAAATTTGAACTTTTAATTGGTTTTGATGCTTCGAAATGAAGTGAAGGGTTGAACTTTTTCGAAAGTCTTTTAAGAGCAAAAGTGAGTAACTATTTTCTTATATATCAACTAAAGAATTTCTTTGATACCTTACAAAATTATTTTATGATTGTATGCATGTTGTAGTTTAAGAATGAAAGGAAATGAAGGGGAAAAGGAGAAAGAATGCTTAATGTCTTTAAAAGGATGTAATTTAAATACAATAAAAGGAAAGTTAAATGTTTAAGTCATACAAGATTACCTCTAGATGGTACTGAAAGGGGATGCAATGTACCCATGCACGTTAAAGGAAATGGTAACGTCTTCGATGCAATTTGAATGTACCTTCAGATACATTTTGAGGGTGTCTTCGAACACATTTTTTAGGATACTTTTGGTCATAGTGGTAATCCTGTTATGAATTTTGAGAAGGTTAAAAACGATAAATACTTAAAGTGAAAGTAGAAGGGATAAATTTAAAGTTTTAATGAAATTAACTGTATTTTCTTCTGGTTATTCATGCATAGCAGAGCATAGAAATTTAATACATATTAGATTATAATTAGTCAATAAGTTGTACTTACAGTTGTAGTTAAATATTTTCTTTTATGAGAAAAAAAGTTTTAGATGAATATGTCTGACAGGAGAGACTTGGTCTATCAAAGAATGACTATTGTTGCTAGGTATTTATACGATAATTTTTTTTTGTTTCTTTCAGATGTTGATTTACTGTTCAGTTCTGGATTGAGATATTGTTTGTGGATGATTTAAATTTTATTGCACTTGTAGATTAGTGACTCTTTATATGTTTTAAAAAAGTGGATAGTTAGTTAGAGATTAATTTTGTTCGACCACAGTACCTGCCTTAGTTAATTCTAAGCACCGGGCCGAGTTGTGACAACATATATATTATTATGAAGGAAACAAAATAGGAATCCCTCCGAATAGTAAAAAAAGAAAGAAAATTAGGAAATATAAATAAAAGGAAACATCATTAACGGAATATATGCTGAGCAAAGGAAATAAATTCCTTCCTAATGCAGATTTGCACTTTCCTACAATCCTTAATACAAAAAATCACGTCTCATATTTCTCAATCATCTGTTTTGTCAAACTAATGCTTTTTAGACATACAAGGATTGAAAATGCTGGAGGAAATATCTTTGATGTTGGATTTTGAAACAAAGGAAGAGTCCATATAAAATATGAAAATTAGTTAATGGTATTATATCAGTTTTTGTCTTTACTTTGACTGATTTTATTCATGTTTTACCCCCATCCCTCCCTTTTTTATCACCCTATTCCTTTGGTCTCTTGAGTTATTTTGTTGGAAGTGGGGTGGGGGATTTGCGAAATTGACTTTGATTGTGCCTGCTGAAACTCAATCCTCCAGTAACACAAACATTGTTTCTGCATGATCATTCACCGAGCTGTCATAAAAACTGCGTTCTACCTAATATAATGACTATGATTTTGATACACATGGTACTCCTGAATGATCTTATTTATAATTTATTACGTGAGTTTGTTTGTGTTTCTTTCTTTCGTGATTATTGTACATTATAGGTGACTTTTAGTTGAACATTGTTGATAAACTTTTGGATACTTTTTGCCAGGTATGAAGGTCTTTCAGAGAAGTTTTTATCATGCCCAGCGCCAAAGCTGTTACTTTTAGCAGGAACAGACAGACTAGACAGGTTATCAATATAAAATTATTTTTCATCCTTTTTCTTATCTTATATATTAGGAATTTGACTTCATAAGTTTATTGCAATGTCCTTAATTCTATTGTTCCTAGTTCGACTTGGCTTCAAATTTCTCCCCAGAGTAATTTCCTCACTTTGTTTGATGTATGTAATGCATGGAATTCTTAAGCAAATTTGAAATTATTGAAAAACTGATACGCTCATCTGGCAAAATTGCTATGAAAAATTGGATAATTGCGTTTTTGTGATGTCTTAAAATCTAGAGTTTCTAATACAAATCTAATATGTGATATATTAAATAATGTAACAAAGATGCAAAATTTGCATGATGCTAGTTATGAATCTCAAACAATTGTACCACCTTCAATAAATTATAGCTAGTAGCTTGAATATGAATTATAGGTTCAAGACCTAGACGTTTTTTGACCCGCCTGTCATTAATCAAAATAGGTTGAGTGAAATTCCATGTTTTTTTTTCTATTTATTTCAGTAATTATAGAAAGGCAAAAGGATTTTTTTCTCTTTTCAATTTTCTTGTCTGTTTGGAGTTAGTGGCTGTTGATTTTGCTTCCTCAGTCCAAAGTTGTGAAAGGCCTGCATATGGATATTTCATAATCACATTATTCTCTTGTAATTTCTTTGTTGTTATTCTGTTGAATACCTGTTTTTGTGCAGGACCCTAACCATTGGTCAAATGCAAGGGAAGTTCCAAATGCTGGTTGTCCGTCACACTGGACATGCCATACAGGTTTTGTGCATTCGATTTTTATGGTCCTTTATCTTTTTATCAGCTTTATATTTGTTTGGCACGTGCTCCTGAAAATCGCCATAAACCGCATCAGAATATCACACTTGCGACGAACTGTTTTATCAATTCATTCCAGACCGCTTCGCAAGAGATGATTAACCATGTAGGTTTATAGTTTAACTGAGGCCAATCTGTTTGGGATTTTTTAGGGTGGTTTTATCGAGCTCTGGTCAATATATCAATTTTTACTAGATTTCTGCTGCAGATAGGTAGCTATGATGATAAGTTGGGGCGTGCTGCAGCTGGAATTACTATGTAGTAAGCGGTTTTATTGGCCCCCTGTAAGCAGTGATAAGGTCATCGGATTTCAGTGCAGTACATCCACCATTACATTGTAGCCAAGTATGTTGCTAATTCTCATTGGCACTTGCTGGAAAGAGGAAGATATTCGGAGGAAAGCTGTTGTGATTTGTATTTTATTTTGAGGTGTCTAATTGTAAATAGGGAATATAGAAGTAGTCTAGGGGGTTATTTGTAAAAGGATTGTAAGGCTCTATTGAAGCCCAACTCATGAATGAAAGAGATAAGATTTTTTACCAAAATTTTCCTCTATATAACATCAGAGCCTAAACCTAACAACCGACTGTCATCGTAGTGATCGGCGCAAGTTGCCACGACCGGGTGCGTACCTAGGTAAATTAGCCGAACCACGTAAATCTTTGTGTTATTTTCTGATTTGTAATTTTTCGATCCGATTTTTTCACTTTTCATAATAATTGGTAACAGAGCTTTGATTCGAGACTGAAAGAAAATAATGGGAGAAGATGAAGTGATGACATCGGGGATCGAGAAGTTCAATGACACAGATTTTGATTATTGGAGAATGCAGATAGAGAACTACCTCTATGGGAAGAAACTTCACCTTTCTTTACTGAGAAAACGATCATAAAAGTTGGACGAGGCGGAATGGAATCTGTTGGATCGACAGGTTCTGGGGGTTACTGGATTAACTCTGTTAAGATCCGTTGTCCACAACTTCATCAAGAAGAGGACGACTGCAAATCTCATGAGAGCTTTATCAAGTATGTACAAAAAGTTATCGGCGAATAACAATGTGCATTTGATGAAAAAGTTATTCAATTTAAATATAGTGGAAGGTGTGTCTGTTACTCAACACCTGAATGATTTCAACACCGGAAGGTGTGTTTATGGGAAGAAACTTCACCTTTCGTTACTGAGAAAACGACCAGAAAAGATGGATGAGGTAGAATGAAATTTGTTGGATCGACATGTTCTGGGGGTTATTCGATTAACCCTGTTAAGATCCGTTGCCCACAACTTTATCAAGGTGAGGACGACTGCAGATCTCATGGCAACTTTATCAAGTCTGTACGAAAAGTCATCGGCGAATAACAATGCGCATTTGATGAAGAAGTTATACAATTTAAAGATGGCGGAAGGTGTGTTTGTTGCTCAACACCTGAATGATTTCAACATTATCACAAATCAGTTATCGTCTGTTGAAATTGATTTTGACGATAAGATACGTGCGCTGATATTATTGGCTTTATTGCAAAATAGCTGGAAAATCATGAGGATGACAATTAGCAGTTCTACAGGTAAATCTAAACTGAAATATGATGATATTCGTGATTTGATTTTGGCTGAGGAAGTGCACATAAAAGATTCTAGCGGACCTTAAGTTTGAGTTCGACACTGAATTTTGATTCCAGAGGGAGATCACAGGACAAGAACTGAAACAGAGGAAGGTCAAAATCAAAGTCCGGTCAGCAGGCAACCTACTGGAATTGTAGCAAGGCTGACCACATAAAAAGTAACTACAGGAATCCTAAGAAGAAGGAGAATGATAGCGCTAATGTTGTAATTGAAGAAATACATGATGCGCTATTGCTGACAGTTCGCAGTTCTGTTGATGACTGGATACTGGATTCAAGGGCTTCCTTCCATACATTTTCCCGTCTGGAGTTGATGCGAAATTATGTTGTAGGTGACTTTGAGAAGATATATCTGGTTGATAGAAAAGCTCTGAAAGTGGTGGTGATGAGAGGCGACATTGCACTCCCTAACAAGAGCAAATGGACTTTGCAAATGATCAGACACATTCCTGAGTTAAAGAAAAATCTTATTTTTGTCGAACAGCTCAATGAAGGTGGTCATTTAGTAGTGTTCTCGGATAACATCTTAAAGTTTACCAAAGAAGCGTTAGTACTGGCTCGAGGTAAGAAAATTGACACTATATATGACTACAGGTTTACTCAGACGATGACGCATGAGTCAGAGGTGCATTGTGGGGAAACAGAAGAATATCAGTTTCTTGAAAGGTTGCAGAGCGCCAAGGGGAGGAAAACTGGATTTTGTACGCATAGATGTGTGGTGACATTCTCTTGTGACATCTCTTAGAGGCTAGTTGCTGTAAAAATGTAAGATTTGTTGGTCTACCAGAGGCCACAGTGCAAGGTAGTGATGGAAGTGAAGAGGAAAGTGGGTCTGAGACATCCATTCCTATTGTTCTACAGACAGATGGTGGAAAACCACAGAGCTATGAAGAAATCTTGTAAGATGAAAATTTGAGTAAGTGGGAGCTGGCAGAACTTTCACCAGGGAAGAAGTCATTGCTCAACAAGTGGGTATACCGGGTGAAGACTGCACTTGATGGCAGTAAGAGGTACAAATTTGAATTTGTTGAAAAAAATTTTCAGCTGATGCGGGATATTGCCCATGCAGTGAGAGCTGTAAGCAGATTTATGAGTAACCCAAGAAAGAGCTTAGAGTTACAAGACTATGTTAACACTAATATGTCGATTATGTGCTACCCTTGAGAAACTGAAATTGTGCTCCACTTCAGTTGGTGTTCTAGCGTGAAGATGGGGGCTTTGAGTTGCAGAGGTGAAGAATATCATATTTGAGAAAAAAATCGGTAAAGCCAACATATGATGCAGTCTGTAGGTGGTGCATTCAGTGTCCTAGTCTCTAAGTGGAAGAATTGTTAAATATATGGAGTTTGTGATTTATTAACCTCACCTACCGCATCCCACCTACCTCTCTCCCACCTATCTCTCTCCACCTACCTTTCTTTCGTTTTTTTTAAATAGTCTCGTTTGGCATGTGATAAGAGCTATGTCAAGTTCTCTTGAAAGCTAAGAGAGAGAAAGAGAAATGAAGTTTTATTGTAAACGTCGAGGTGCTCGACGGTGTAATTTATCGAAGTACTAAAATCCTCTGCAGCTCCGTGCGTAGGAAAATTAGTCGAACCATGTAAATCTATGTGTTATTTTTTTGTTTGCAATTTTTCGATCCGGTTTTTTCACATTATTGCCGTTGTTTTTTATAACATGGACTGACACGTGGTATAGTGGACTCTGGTACTTGAATAGAGAGGGGATGAACTTGGTCTTGGAATCTATGGCTGAGAATACTGGAATAGGAGGATCCGAGAGGAGTGTAGAGTATGTATTGCTACTACATCACAGGCATATGTCACACTCTCTTTTTAATCTATTGTGTCATTTATATCAATCCTTATATGAAAAAGACAAAATAAACAAAAACTTGTGTGTGATGCTTGTGAGTTTGACAAGCATGTCAGGAGCTCTTATGTTAGCTATGGTAAAAGAAGTTCTTATATTTTTGTTTTGGTGCATTCAGATGATGGGGATCTCGTTCTATAAATTTGATGGATTATTATAGATATTTTGTGACTTTCATTGATTGTTTTTTTATGTTATTTGGTTATATTTGATGAGAAATAAAAGTTATGTGTTTGCCTGTTTTAAAGAGTTTCACAGGGCGATTCAGACTCGATACAATTTTGTAGTGAAGGTATTGATGTTTGATGATGAGACGGAATATACCAACAAGGTGTTTGGGGAATACCTGTCTGCCCAAGGGATATAACATCAAATCACTTTTTCATACACTAGCACAAAACAGAGTAGCAGAGAGGAAAAATAGACACCTTCTATAAGTAGCTCGAATCAGTGTGGTTAGTCTCCCATCACACATGAGGAGATCCCTAAAGCCATAAGATCATATGACTAAATTTTCTTTATGAATCTATACAAGGGTTTAGGATTTTTTACATTTTTATCTAAAATTTTGAATATATTATTTTTTCATCACTGCCCTTTGCCACATCAAAGTCAATTGCTGCACTATGTGTTAGTATTACTTTTAATTATTATTTTCTTTTCTCAGACTAACATTAGCTAGTTTATGATTTCTTTTAACGCTTTGTTTTAGAGTTTCAGAGTAGTGTTAATATCATTAAAATTTTTATAAACATTTTGAACAACTTTAGAAACTTAAAATTCTCAAATCAAAATACCTCTTGGGAATAGTCTGAAACCGGATCTGTATGTCATCAACTAATCATCAAAGCCTTGCTGTGAATTGACTATAAAGAAAAATATGCGCACTTATGTACGTAATTAGTAAGTCAATGTATTTATTGAGGCTTCTTGGTTGATTAAGAGGTGGGCTTTTTCTGTTATGGAGAAAAAAATAGTCAGAATAGAACTTTGCTATGGAAGAAGGATTTTTTCTGGATATTGATGACATTTTTAGCAAACTAGAAAACAAAGCCATAATCCATTAAAATCCTTGGTTAGGAAAGCTGGTATCAAATATATATTTTTACTACTTTGCAGTTGCTTTGCGTAGTTGGGATAATGCTGTGGATGATGACAGGGTTTGTTACCTTCTTACGTTTTCTTGTGAGTGCCTTCTTGCCACCGCATATGGAAACTTGTAGATCATGTTTCATGTTGATTTGTATTAAAATATTTCTTAAATTAAATCATCATCTCATGAAATGGTAACGAAAGTAAGCTGAATTTTTCTGTAGATATTACAAATTGTTCTCCATAATGCAATAATGGTTTCCTTTTGTCATTATTTTCTTATGCTTATTTTGACACTGAGGTTATGCTTCTGTACATGTACGGTTAAATTTGATTTCCTTAACAGATTCTTTGAAATCAAAGAGGGCCAAGGTTCTTTTGACGTAGAAATCTTACAACTTCTAAATTTTTTGGGTTTATTTGCTGCTTCCAGCGAAATTTTTTACTTTTAAATTAAATTTATTAAATTAAATTTTGCAGGAGGATGTGCCTGGAGAATTTGCTTCAATCATTCTCAATTTTATATCTCGCAATCGGATAGGTCCTCGTGGTGTAGAGGTTAGTGATTAGAAGTTGATGCTTCCTGCGCCGGTTGAATCCTGACAAAAATTCCTAGACTTCTTTATTCAAACCTTTATCATTAGCGATCATGATGTTTTTTACCCCGTGTCTCTAGGTGATGTTAACTTTGATTTGAACCTTTCTGCTAGGTTTGCTCCACTCCTACTAGTTTATGTAGGAGTGGAAGTTTGACACCAACTTGACCGATGAAATATCTTTATGTTTTTTTATTGAAGGTTTTTTTTTTTTGTGTTAGTATTATATTATGAAGGAAAATATATATTTTGATTTTCTTGGCATTAGTAATTGTAAAATTTATTTCTAGTATGTTTAAAATACTTCAAAATTTGCTTTTTGGCATGCAAACATATGTCACCATTATTGAGTGACTTTTATTGTCCTCTGCTGCAAATCCTATCCTTCAGTGTCCACCATATGCCTTCGCCCATCATGCAAAACTTCTTACCAATGTCATACTACTTGTATGCTGAAGATCATGTGATCTATTGTGACCACCATCAATAGCTTCTGTGGCTTCTTCCTTTCTTCCAGACCAATGTCTCCTTGCCTCCCCTTTGACGGACCCCATGAAATTGGCTTCTATGGAGTTCCTTGAAGCCTTGACCAAATCTTCCTTGCTCGTTGCTGGCAAGTCGAAGGTTTGGGTTCCATGACATCCCCTTATGTTCGTGTATGGCATTTTTACTTAACTGTTTTAGTTATCAAGCACTCTGTTTGAGGGGTTGATATCACCTGTCACATTAATCCAAAGAATATCAAAGGGAGCTTGTTATTATTATTTTAACTAATGATAATACCGCAACTCTAGTATGGTAAAATGATGAAGCCTAGACTTATGGAGTTAAGTGTAAATAAATCAATAATTGAACAAACTGATGCCGAAGTCAACCTAAAGCAATAACGAAATATTACTTTTATTGCTAAATTTAAAAGGGGTTATAAACAAGACACTTGAAAATAGGAAAAAGAAAAACGATACAAACACAAACTAGGGCGTATATCGGGGTGGTGATGCTGTGGTTTGAGGGGACTTAATGGTTATGGAGGTTTGTTGGATGGAAGGACAACAAGGTCATGACTGGTTAGAGGGGTTGGGTAGGTTGAGGGAGGGAAGTAAGCTGCTGGGTAGCAGCAAGGAGGACTGGAGGCTGGCAATTAGGGATTGCAGTAGGGACAGTGAGGGCTGATAAGGGATTATGGTGGGTAGGGGAAAAGGGAAGTACGTCTGGACTGCTGTGTAAAGAGATGGACGGTTGGGCAGCAAGTCATGGGAATAGGAGGGTATTATCAGGGGCTGAACCAGCCTCTTTTTTTATTTGTGGGGAGGAACTGTCCCCCTAGACCCAACGTTGGAGGGGTTAGGGCAACAAAGAGCAAAGTACTATTTCAGGAGGGGCAAAACTATTTCAGGAGAGGCAAAAATGCCAAATTGTTCTTCCATATAAATAAAAACTTGAATTTGAAAAGGGGGGAGGGGGGGGAGGTGTAATTGCCCCCCGGTTGCCTTGGTCCTCCCCTGGGTATTACAACAACCACAGGAAGCCTAAGTGGGATTGCAGTAACAAGTGAGGTGTTGGAGGGAGTTACGACAACAGTCAGACGATTCCTTGGTTTGGCGGCAGGGAATGAGGGAAGAAGGAATGCGCACAAGTTCGGGGTGGGGAGCTGCAAGCGAGGGGAATAAGGAATGATACACACCACTTCGGTATGATTTACAGCCGAAACATCTTCTCGTCGTCGGATATAACCCTAGAAGGGAACAGAGAGTAAAGTAATATTTTAGGAGGGGCAAAAAGGTCAAATTGTTCTTCCATATAAATAAAAACCTGAATTTGAGGGGGGTAATTGCCCCCTTGCACCCTGCCTTGGTCCTCCCCTGGGTATTACAACAACAACAACGAGTGAGGTGTTGAAGGGAGTTACGACAACAGTCAGACGATTCCGTGGTTTGGCGGCATGGAATGAGGGAAGAAGGAAGGTGCGCAGGTTGGGGATGGAGAGTTGCAAGCGAGGGGAATAAGGAATAATACACAACACCTCGGTATGATTTACAATCGAAGCATCTTCTCGTCGTCGGATATAACCATAGAAGTGAAAACGGAATGTCGGTGACATTCTTGATACAATTCTCAAGCAAAAATTAACCCTAGACAAAGAAAATAACATATTTATAGTTGTAGATAACTAATGAGGTAGAGGCTTCTACTCTTGGGTGGCCACCCTAGTTCAGACTAAGGGCCGATCCAGTCCCTAACTCAATCAGTTCAGCCCAGGTGAGCCCCCCAAGCCCCGCGTAAGTCTCAAAGGGTTGAGAGAATTTCAATCTCATTCTTTGAAGATTTTGTCAGCCTGATGTCGATGGTGGCGATGTTGTAACATTCCGGGACTGAAGGGTTTTCTACTGCAGTCTGAAAAGCACCGGGATCTCATTGGTGGTTGTAC
Organism: Phalaenopsis hybrid cultivar; assembly: GCA_002079205.1. NCBI lineage: Eukaryota > Viridiplantae > Streptophyta > Magnoliopsida > Asparagales > Orchidaceae > Phalaenopsis > Phalaenopsis hybrid cultivar. The sequence continues at coordinate 28,913 of JXCR01124024.1, read as the reverse complement.
TGTCCCCCAAAGCACCTGAGGATTTTCCCCCACCTGCGAGCAAATATCCATATGAGTCTAATCTTCTGGGAATGCATGTCACACATATACTGTTGAATCCTTCCAAAATAGCTAAAGATTGGTTTAACCTGATTGAAGTGAGGGTAAACCTAAACCTCCTTGAATGATGGTGGCCATTGCAGTAAGGTTTTGATTTTGATGTCTTGAAATGCTCTTTATCGTGACTGTCTCATGTCTAGAATCAGTATCTCAGTCCTATCATCCTCTATCGTCATCTAAATTGATCCCACCAATGTTATTTTGTTGGTAAGGGCACCCGTAATTTCGGGCTTCACAGAAGGGAGAAAGATGATGTGCTTCCCTTTTTATGTGGAGTGGGTGTTTTTGAACCCGTCATGTTGAGTTCTACGGTCAAATTGCCACGGTCTCCCCAACAAAATTTGACAGGCGTCCATGGGTACCACGTCGCACCACAACTAATCCTTTAGTTGGCTTCCAATCAAAAACTCTACTAAACACCTCCAATCAGTGTTGATCCCGTTCTCCTTCGTCAGTCACATCAGAGAATACGGTTGGGAATGTTTTTGAGTCATGAAGCCCAATTTGTCCCTCATCTGCATAGACACCACATTCTTGCTGCTCCCTTCATCGATGATGACTGCATATCTTTCCATTCCAGTGCAATAGGTGTAGGTTATGTTGTCGTGAAGCCACTGCAGATCCCTTGTATCCTCAATCTGTAGGACCTGTTGAACCACAGGCATCTCGCCCTCATTCGGTGAAAGATGATACATCTCACTCTGTTCCTCAGCTTACACCTTGTCGCTAATCTCCTCCACTGCGCTCTGCTTGGTAAAAGACAATTTGACTCGCCTGGCAGCTGGAGGCGATTTGCCCAAATTCATGGCATCTAAAGCATTTTCGGACATGGATTGTCGTTGGTTCGTTACTCTTCTCGGGCTTTTTCTCATTCAGGGGTTGCTCTGTCCTTATCCAAACCAAATTTCTCAACTTCATGAGGCATGCTCTTGTTGATGTCTCCAACTGTGGGTGGTTGTCGAATGGTGGTGGCTATTTGTTCTATTTTTGCTATCTCTTCACCGTTAATGCTAAGGTTTGAATATCTCCCACCAATAGGGCTATAGTTGCACAATGTTGCTAATAGAGGGGGCGTCAATCCCCCCTAGATATCAGATTATAGAATGTTTCCCTAGCTCGACCAACTCGCACTACATCTGCAACTGGTCAAATTGTTTCATGAACTCCTCCACAGATTGGTCTCTCTGATGTGGGTAGTGGATTCTTAGAAATTTATCATGCTCATAATGAGGATGTAGATATTTTCTCTGCATCTTCGTTCTCATCTTCTACCACTTAGTAATCATGTCGTTTTTTTCTCTTTTTCTTTGCCTCTACAAGTTTTCCCACCACAAGGAGATGTTAGTTTCACCCGTTTTGTTCTCTGACATTTCTTTATACTCAAAAATTTAGTCAACGGATTTGCAATCATTCGATAAAGTTGTTCGGATGCATACCTCCATTGAACTCTTGTAGATCCACGTTGATGCCAAAATTCACGTGTCCACCATATGTAGCCTTCTCTCTCGACCTCCTTTAATATTGAATGCCAAAGTGTCAAGCTCTCTCTTCCTCATCACAGAAGTCATCCCAATGGAAGAGATTCAGATCCTCGTCCATTTTTTTTCCCTTTGACTCTTCATATCACATTGGAGGGTAATCTCCCTTGGTTCCATCATCCTTCGCCTTTGCTAAAGACGATGGAGCTCTCGCTGTATCTCTTTCATGTTAAGCTCGGTCCTATATCTCTATGGTGGCATGGTTAGGGTTTGGAATTTGTGGGAGTGAAAATGATATTTTGTGGCAAGAAAGAAAAAAATTTGGTGAAGATGGTTTTGGCATGTTGGATGCTTGGAAACTCTATGATATAATTTAGGATTAATCTAGCTTTGATACCAATTGATATCAGAGTTAACCCAAAGCCGTAATAGAATATCACTTTAATTTCTGAAATTAAAAGGGATTACAAATAAGACACTTGAAAAAGAGAAAAAAAATGACACATACACACATTAGGGCGTAGATTGAGGTGGCCGTGTTGTGATTTTAGGGAAATAAAGGTTATGGAAGAAGGACAACAAACTGATGATTTGTTTGAGGGGTTAGGTTGGTTGAGGGGTGAAGGTAGGCTACGGAGTAGCATCAAGAGTGCTGGCATTTTGGGGATTACAACAGGAAGAATGAGGGCTGGCAGGGGATTACAGCGGGCAGGGGAAAGGGGAGGTGTGGTTGGACTGTTGTGTAAGGAGATGGATGGTTGGGCAACAAATGGGGGAATAAGACAGTATCGCAATAACAGAAGGAAGCCTGAGTGGGATTGCGGAAGAAACAACCAGATGGCTCCCTAGGTTGGATGGTGCGTTGNTTTTTTTTTTTTTTTTTTTTTTTTTTTTTTTTTTTTTTGTTTTTTTTTTTTTTTTTTTTTTTTTTTTTTTTTTTTTTTTTGAGGGTGCAGGTGAGAAGATAAGAAAGAATACATACCACATCGAAATGAGTTACAGCTGGAGCACCTTCTTATTGTCGGACACAACCCTAGAAGGGAAAATGAGACGCCAATGGTTGTCTTGACAGAAATCTCAAGCAAAAAACTAACTCTAAACAACAAAAAGGGCATATTTATAGTCGTAGATAACTAAGGATGGGGAGGCTCCACCCCTCCCCTTGGGCAACTAACCTAGCCCAAACCAAGGGCTGGCCTAGTCCATGCCCACCTAGTTGAGCCGGTCAGCCTTAACTCAGCCGGTTCTGCCCAGGTGAGCCCCCCAAGCCTCCGCGTCACAAANGGGGGGGGGGAGAGGCATGCAGGTGAAGAGATAAGGAAGAATACATACCACATCGACATGAGTTACAGCTAGAGCACCTTCTTATCGTCGGATACAACCCTAGAAGGTAAAACGAGATGCGAGTGACTGTCTTGACAGAAATCTCAAGCAAAAAACTAACTCTAAACAACGAAAAGAGCATATTTATAGTAGTAGATAATTAAGAATGGGGAGGCTCCACCCCTCCCCTTGGGCAACTAACCTGGCCCAGACCAAGGGCTGGCCTAGTCCATGCCCACTTAGTTGAGCCGGTCAGCCTTAACTCAGCTGGTTTTGCCCAGGTGAGCCCCCCAAGCCTCCACATCACAAACATATTTATGTGGATGTTTGCCTACTTATGGGACGAAAGTGTGAGTCCTATCCAAATTGGTCCAACTGGTTTTTCCCTGGTTGGTTTAATGAATTCGTATTCCCTTGAGCTGGCCTATCTTCTATAGGACTATTTGTTCATTTATTTAGGTTATTATTAAGGTATTTGTCTTATAAATATATTGTTAAAACATTGTCTAGACGCCTTTAATTTGGTTTATGCATTAGAGATTATTTTTATCTAGTTTTTTTCCTAGTTGGAGTTCTCAGTCATTTGATCTCTCTCAGGTGGTGAATTGCCTCAGATGCCCAAGGACCTCCTGCTCCATCGACCTTGCTGCCAACTTGTAGTTTCTTGTTTCCAACTTGTTATCCACCCGCCAATTCTATCGATTTCTCAGTCACCATCATCATTTTACCCTCTATTCTTATGCTACAACTCTACCAAACCCTCTTTTGATCTATCCATACCGTCTAACAACTCTCCATCGATATCATTTGGTATCAGGGCTACCCAAACTCTAAATTTCTTGGAGTTTGTTTTCCCCTTTTTATAAACATAAAATCCACATATCCCATTTCATCTACACAATCAATAACCTATCCCTTACATCACCCTAACCACCCTCACCCTCTCACCTTTCGACCACCCCGAATTGCCTTCCTATTTTGACAAAACCATAATTGGGGGGAAAAGACACCAGGCTACCTAGGAGAATCGTGCAAAAGGGTGTCCATGAGATCAAAATGGAGGATATACAAAACGAGATTCTTCAACTACGACAAAGGTTTGTTGAATTTGAAAGGAGAAAACCCAGAGATGTCACCCACAGTCATGGTATCGTCAAGTTGTGAGGGGGAAGTTATTCCATTCCACCAACAAGTTTCTAGTGATGAAGAATCTAAGCCCAATGATTTGGCATTGAATATCAAAGAAGAGTTAATGACTTTGTGGTGAAGATTGACTTGCCAAATTTTGATAGACACTAGAGCCAAATAAATTCATTTTGTAGCTCCAAATAGTAGAACAAGTTTTTAGTTTAAAGATATTTTCTAGGACAAGTGAGTCAAATTAAAAATCATCAAATTCAGGAAGAATGTTTCTTTATGGTGGAAGAGTTTGAAGTATATTCAACAATGAGTAAAGAAGATTATGATCATCATACTGCCTAAGATGAAAAGGGAGATAAAGCATAAATATTTTCTTTCACATTATCGGTAGGACATGTTCCTAAAACTCATTAAGTTTCACCAGAGAGGCTTTTTTATGAAGTATATGGCCGAATTGGATAAACTTATGTTGAAATGGGAATTGTTGGAAAGCACAATTGCAAGACATAGATAATTGAAGCAATCATTTAATAATGTGGTGCAGTTGTAATATTATTGGTCTCTACTAGATTTATAGACTCTAGTTTTGAAGGTGGAGAAGCAATATTGTTACCAAGGGGCCACCAAACCTTACGGATAAGACTTGACTTTAGGATCAGACAGCAAGAGCACACCCACTAGAGCACTTAAGTTTGTCGCATGCAAGAAGAAATCAGTCTAGGGTCTAGAAAAAATGGAAGCACTAGCACCTTTAAGTCTTTTTTAGCCAATAGTTGTTTCAAATGACATGATTTTGGCATGTGGCTTCAGATTGCTCAAATAAGAGTGTGATCTATTTCATTGAGTTGGGAGCAATGGAAGAAATGGATAATGAAATGGGGGACACAAGTGAGTGATGATATGAAGGAGTACCAGCTTCTAATAAATGAATGAGAGATGTTTGTGGTTTGACAGATTCTTCTGTCTGAGCTGAAGAGAAAATAAGAGTGGCTCTATCATATGTTTCGTACTCATTGCATCATAAAAAGACATGTATGTAATCTTATAATTGAGAGAGAGTTGTGAGAATATGGTATCTACCCAATTGGTGCACAAGTTAATTCTTACAACACAGAAGCGCACCCGGCCTTATTCCGTGTCTTGGTTGAAAAGAGAATGAGATCATAGTTGAAGAGAAATGACTTATAAAGTTATCTGTTGATGATAAATTTCACAGCAAGTGTAGTGTGATGTGTTACTTATGAATTGTTGGGTTGTCCTTGGCAATATGTTTGTGGCACACATCATGACGGTTATAGGAATAGATTTATTCACTAAGGATAATAAGTGCATCGTATTTATTCCTTATAACGAGCTCAAGATAGTGAGCATTCATATATAATCTGAGACTATAGTTCCTAGAGCCTTGCAAGCCTTGAGTAAAGCATTATTAGGGCTAGAATTCATCAGAAAATTCATTAGCATTCATAAGAAAATTCATTATTGTATATTTTAATGATATCTTGGTGTATAGTCATTCTATAGAGAATCATTTACATTACTTACAGGAGATATTTGAGGTGCTTCCATAAGCCTAATTATATGGTCACCCAAATAAATATCATTTCCTAATTATGCAGACTTGTTTACCTGGATATGTTGTACTGGTAGTAGGCATTGAGATGGATCCAGCCAAGATCGAGGCCATAGTGAATCCCAGTAGCTGATACTTGACATAGTCTAACCTCTACCAAGAGAGTTTCAGGATATTCTGACTGATAGTCTATCTATTGGGTTGTCACGACTAAGGGAGAGCTAGCATGTCTTAGATTTTATTTCAGGGTCTTTTCTTTCAAATCAACTTGGATGTATCCACTCTAATATAAGGATTTGCAGAAGCAGGTTACAGACTTTATGGTTAGAGGCTTGGTCGATGAAAGTACTAGTCCATATATAGTGTCATCTCTGATCATATCAAAGAAGGATGATTTTTTATGTGTATATGTGTATTGAAAGAACAACCTTAAACAAAATTACTATCAATTTTTGATTCCTCGTTTCACAACTGAATGCTTTATTGGATTAATTACATAGAAGTCTTTTCTATGATCAATTTACGTGGTGGTTATAATTAAATCAGGATTAGGCTAAGAGATGAGTGGAAGATGATTTTTAAGACTTGGGACAAATTATACGTAGATAGTCATGCTCTTTGGCTTGTCCAATACTTTGAACACTTTTATGCAACTAATGAATAATATTTTTCGAGCATTCATAAAAAAAATTGTTATTGTATATTTTGATGACATCTTGATATACAATTGTATTGTGGAGGATCACTTATAATACATACGAGAGATTTTTTAGGTGCTTCGAATAGCCTAATTATACTATTACCCAAAGAAGTATCATTTCCTAATTACATAGACTTTTTACCTGGATATGTTGTATTAACAGCAGACATGGAAATAGATACAATCAAGATCAAAGCCATTGTTAACTGGCCTAGTTCACAATCATTTACTTATGTACACCAATTTCATGAACTGATCTTTTTTTATAGGTGATTTATCACGAGTTTCAGCTTTTTAGACGCACCCTCGATAGAAATTTACATTTCATTAGAGTAAGCCCGGGCCAATTTTGAGGTGTTCAAGTAGCAAGTTACTTTGGCTTGTATTCTAGCTCTTCCAGATTTCAGGTATTTGAGGTGGAGTGCTATGCTTCCAATGAGGATTGGACCCATATTGAGTCGAGGACATTTCATAACTTTCATTAATGAGAAATGGAATGATTGCAGGCGAAGGTATTCCACTTATGAAAATGAGTTCTATGTTATTTATAAATAATAACTCATAGCCATTGGAGTTACTATTTATTGGCGAACGAGTTTACTCCCTACATTGATTATGAAACCTTAAAATTATTGAATGACAGAGTTAGTTAAAAAGGTAGACAGGTCTCGTGGATGAATATATTCTCCTTTTCATTTTGCGCTCAAGTGCAAATTTGGGAATTTTACGGTTTACAATAGTTGGATATGAAATGTTGAATGATCTATATTTCACCGATGAAGATTTTTAAAAGATTTAGACATGATGCGGGAAAGGCCTTATGATCATTAGCATAGGTATGTTGGTTATATGTTCTTTCAAGACAGGTCGTGTATTCCCAAGAGTTCAATTAGGGAAGCCATCCTACAAGAGTCACAATAGAGCTATGGTAGGACACATAAGCAGGGATGAGACTCTTTCCTTAGTGAAAGAGAATTTTTATTGTCCTAAATTGGTACGAGAAGTGGAGAGAGACGTTTGACAGTGTGGGATGTCACTTGGCTAAGATATGCGGACAAAATATGGGTCTAAATATGTCGCAACTTGTTTCAAAGTTGTCTTGGGTGGATGTGAACATGAACTTTGTGGTGAGTTGCCCATGGACATAGCCCATCAAGGATTTTGTTATGGTAGTTGTAGACCACTTCATGATGACACATTTTATTTCATGCCACGATACTATGGACATGCCACACATTGTAGACTTTTGTACTTTAAAGAAATAGTTCTCCTATGTGGTGTACCCAGGACCTTCACTTCGGACAAGGATGTAAAATGTGTCACGTTTAGAGGATTTTATAGGGTATGTTAGGAACAATGCTTCAATAGTTTAGAAACACACTCACATACAGCTGATCAGATAGAGGCGGCGAACTGTAGCTTACAAAAATGCTTTAGTTGTACTGTGGGAAAGAGCATTAAGCAGTGAGATCAGATTCTACTTTAGGTTGACTTTATCTACAAGTTCAATAGTCAGCCTCTTGATCGCAGTCCATTTAAGAATGTCTATGGGAAAAATTCTTTCACTTTATTGGACTTATTGTTGTTATTTCTAGCTATTAAGCTTAGCATGGATGCAAAGGTTAGAGCTAGAGAGATTCAAACCTTATATGAGTGGGTCAAGATAAAATTTGCTAAGAAAAATGTTAAATAAAGAAACAGGCAAATAAGTCCATGAAAGCTCAGGTATTTAAGGGGACTTGGTATGGATAAATTGAAGGAGAGATTACTAGCAGCTTTTCGAGATCATTTATGGGGATTTGGTATGGATAAGTTGAATGAGAGATTACTTGCAGCTTTTCGAGATCATTTATGAGAGCAGTCTCATTGTGAGAAGAAAAACAAGAAAGATACGAAGGAGAAGCCAATGGGATGAAAACAATCCGTACGAGGGCTCTGCATGGGGAGTTTTCCAATGGAGAAGAAAGGCATTGTGACGGAGTCAAGGAGGGTAAAAAATCCGTACGAGGGCTCAGCGCCACGTGGTAGATTCAGGATAAAAATGGTGTTATTTTGTTACTATTGCACATATCATATCACACCGAATTTTTTTAGTATTTTANTACCATATCACACCAATTTTTTTAGTATTTTGGGAGTTATTGTTGTGTGAGTTTTGTATTTAATATTTATATTATTTGAAAATCAATTGCTATTAAATTCTGAAATAACATGTCAAACATACCAAACGAATTTAACTAGATTTAATCCTAACCGAATCAAAAACTATTTTGGATTTAACATCTGAATTTGATAAATTCAGATTTATCGAATTTACTAAATCATATTTAACCCTAAATCGTGGTTGCAACCAAACACCCCGTAAAAGTAAATTATTGTATTTAGGAATGCCTATGTTGTTCATCGGAGTTGACCGGATCGGCTGCATTCAAGGGATTATGAAGAAGGCCGGTTGCTCATTCCCAGGTTAAAGGTAGTGGGAGGATTTTTCTATGGTGTTTGTAATCTAAAAATATTATGGTTATTATAGTGTTAATATTAAAAAGGCTACAACTTATAGCACACAAAAACTCTTTTATTCAAACACTCATATCGACTTTAATAACCGTAACTTTATACCATCATTTCTTCTGAAAAAACCTCTCAAAAATCCCTTAGATTGTGGTGTGTTCATATATAAAAATCAACCAATTGGTTTCATGTTTTCTTTTGTGAACATGACAAAAATGGTCACTGCTTCTGAAAGTTGGATGAGTTTTGTGGTTCCCTCGATAACTATCTTATCCTCAATTAACTAGGTTGTACTTGTCTCACTTGATGGCAACGATCATGTAATATTTTACCTCAGTGATAGCAATGATGGAGATGTCACATATGATGATAATGAATCATGTTGTTTTCCATCATCTTTAACCGACCCGGTGAGTTAGAATTATCAAGGCGGGAGCTGACGGTTGGACGGAGGAAACCTATCTAACAATTTCATTTCATCACAAAAATAAAATCCAGAACACAAGAGTCATTCTAATTCATAAAATTTATATTTACAATAGATTGCTCATATTTAGATGTTTTTATTTACATTTATACAGAAAATAAACTAAACTGTAGTACCTATCAACTTGCGTTTCACAGTGCTTATACACTTACTTTCTATGGTTCACCTATAATACAATTTAAATGTAATTAACTTCTTGTTCAATGTTAATCTTTTCTCATATTGCTTCTAGATTTTCTATCATCAGGTTCATAAATTTTTTTATTTACGTATAAAAAAATATAACCATACATATATTTGTATATGTACGAGCTAACCATATATACATATATATGTAGGAATATTCAATTTAATTTTAATGTTACAAAAACATTAGAAAAAATTTATCCCACTAAGTGGGTCGGTTACATGATTCCTTTTTCTCCACTGCCTCTTATTTACTGTCATATTTTCATTTAATTCTAATAAAATAAGATCATTTTTTATACAATATGCCCAAGTTTTCCTAGGTCAACCTCTGTCTTTCTTAACATAAGTCAAATCTAAAACATCTACTCTTCTAATCGAATCATCAGATGATCGACATTTAATATGAACAAACACTCTAAGGCAACTCTCTAATTTTCTCTGTCACTGGAGCTACACCAACCCAATCACGCATTTATTCATTTCGCATTATGTTTCTGAGTGTAAAACCACTCATCCACCTAATCATTCTCATTTCGGCAACACTTAACTTACTTTTATGCTTCTCTTTAAAGGCCAACATTCAACGCCATAGAGCATTGCATGTCTTACCAACATCTTCTAAAATTCTCCCTTCAGTTTAAGCAGTACTTTTCTATCACACAATAGGCCTGAAGCATTCCTCCACTTCAGCCAACCAACTTGAATTCTACTAATAACATCCCCATCAATACACTATCACTTTGAACAATAAACCCGAGATATCTAAAGAGTTCACACCTTTTAATAATTTGATCACCCATAGTTACATTTATGTCACTAGAGCTGCTACTACTAAATTACACTTCATGTATTCAATTTTAGTTCTACTCAAACGAATGCCTTGAGACTCCAAGGTAGACTAGAGCTGCTACTGCTAAATTACACTCTCATTTTATCCACAAAAGATATCATCCGCAAAAAGCATTACACCAAGGTACATCCTCCTATAAGTGTTTAGTAAGGCCATCCATAACTAAAGCAAAAAGATATGGGCTTAAGACTGATCCCTGATGTAAACCAACAAAAATAGGAAAATATTTGGTCAATCCTCATTCTTTTCGAACACAAGTAACAACTCTTGTATACATATCTTTAATTACTTGAATATGAGTCATATTAACATCTTTCTTCTCAAGAATTCTTCAAAGGATATCTCTTGGAGCCTTATGGTAAGCTTTTTCTAAATCAATAAAAATCATATGTAGATTCTCCTTTGTTATCTCTAAATTTATTTATCAAACCTCTCAATAAATGTATAGCTTCCATAGTAGACCTGCCCGACATAAATCCGAATTAATAATGAGAAATCTTTGTAATACGTCTTAACCTATATAATACTCTTCCTCCACTCCTCAGGCATCTTAATAATTTTTATGTTAAAGCTTTTAAAATTTTTATTTGAGCACCTAACATTAATGACAACTTAATTATAAATAAGTTTTAAATTTAGGGTTCTTTATTTCATTTTAGCATTCATTAATTTTGAAGGAAATCATAAATTTATGAAATTGAACTTTATATCTAAATTTCCCTTCTGAACGGTTTTCTTACGAATCTAGCCTTCTCTAAACTTGCCCTAAACAAATATAAATAAAATTTTAATTTATATGTGATGTAAATTTTCTTCCATTTAATCTTAATTAATTACAACTAATAATTTAAATTAAATTAACACTAATTGACTTGACATTTACCTTTTTATTCCTCTGCCTTGCCTTACTGTTTTGAACCAAGCCTCGCCCGGTTGAATTCTCCCACACGTAGAGCTCCTGCAAACCCTTCCTCTCTGAGCTCTCGAGCGAGCTTCTATAGGCCTCTTAAGCCCTCCTTCCTCTTCTACAGACCGCACGACACGCCGCCTCCTTCCTCTTCCAGCTCTCGCGTGAGGTACAAAAGCTCTCCCCTCCTCTTCTTCGCTTGAGTAGGCTGCTCGAACCTTCTAGGTACTCACTTGGCAGAGCTGATCGAGCTATCTTCCCTTCAATTTGATTGGGAAAATGGAAGGAAATGATCGCAGCAATGAATCACTCGTCTCCTTCTCCTTCATTTTCTTCCTCTCGCAGATCTCAATCGAGCTTCCTACAAGCCGCACGGGCTCTTCTTCCTCTTCTGTGGCTTGATTAGGGCACGAATGCCTCAACTGATGCCTACAAGCAATATGCAACTTTGTCCCCCTTTCCTCCTACGCTCACAGGACCGCAAAAATGTCAGTGATGCTAGAGGGAAGCTTGAGTGAGTCGTTTGAGCTCTCCATGTAGCTAATCGAACTTCCTCTACCTCACTCTCTTGATCTCTCAGTCTCCTTGTCTCTCTCGCTTGCTGAGTATGTGAGTTCGAATGAGAGAAATGAAGGGATAGCCGCAATTTGACTCTCCCATGAGCGGTGAGCTCCTTGTTTGAACCTTAAAATGTTATTATTATTATTATTATTATTATTGTTATTTTCTAATTTAAGATAATTACTTTTTATTATTATTCTTATTATTATAATTTTTCTTCCTTATAAAAATTTCTTCCTCAAAATTTAATGCATGAGAATAAAGTTCATATCTTAACTAAAAAGGTGCAGATATCTTTCCCTCCTATCTTAACTAAAAAGGTGCAGATATCTTTCCCTCCTTTCTGATTTCTTTTCCCATATGGCATATTTTTCAGTTCCATGCTTCCATAATATACGAACAAAAAGAATCTCTACACTTTTGAGCTGCTTCACATCATAATCTATAATTCTTTCAGGCTCATCCACAAATGCCAAGCCAGGTTGAATATTTATAGGATATGTAGCAAGCTTACTAACCTCATCAGCAATATTCTTCTGTAGCAAAGAGCTGTGAAACACATTATCTATTTACCCCGTACATGTGGATCGGTAGAGCAAGCTTGTATGTCACCTTCCAATCTTCTCCACAATTTTATATGAACCGACTTATCGTGGACTCAACTTCCTAGACTTTTAAAACCGCTTAATACTCTTTATCGGAGTGACCTTAAGAAAAACAAGTTCCCCAACTTCAAATACTACAGATCGGTGCTTAGAGCTTCATAATACTTTCTCTGTCTATCTTGGATTGCTCTCAGTCTGTCACAAATTAATCGGATCCTCTTAGTTGTTTTATCAACTAAATTAGCACCAATTTATTTTCTTTCATCCGTTTCTGCCGAAAAAAGTGGTGTCCTGCATTTTCGTCCATAATGGCTTCATAAGGAGCCATAACAATACTAGTCTGGAAATTGTTATTGTAGGCAAACTCTGTCAGAGGTATATGCAATTCTTAGTTTCCATCAAAATCAAGAACGCAAAGTCGAAGCAAGTCTTCTAATATTTGGATCGTTCTCTTTGATTGACAGTTTGTTTGTGGATAAAAAGGTCGTGTTGAATGTCAGCTGAGTGCTCAAAGCCTCTTGAACTTTTTTCCACGGTCTGGACGTGAATCTACCATCTCGATCTGAAAAAATAGACTTTGGGACTCCATGCAGTCGTACAATTTCATCAACATAAATTCTGACCAACTTGTCCACAGTACCTATTTGCCTGATAGGCAAGAAATTTGCAGACTTGGTCAAATGATCAATAATCACTCATACAACATCATGACCCTGCCTTGATCTTGGTAGTCTCGTCACAATGTTCATAGCAACGTCCTCTCATTTCCACTCTGGTGTAGACAGTGGTTACAACAACCACTAGGCTTCTGCTGCTTGGCCTTAATCATCTGACATGCAGGACACTTTGCTACAAACTCTGCTACACTGCACTTCAACCCTGGGCACCAGAATAAACTCTTAAGCTTCTAATACAGCTTGTTGCTTCCTGTATGTATGGTATATCTCGAATAATGTGTCTCATGTAAGATTTCTTTGCATAAATCATTTACATTAAGAATACAAACTCTACCCTTGTACTTTAACAGCTTTTCTTCATCGATCTCATATTTCTCCAATTGTCTTGCATTTACTTGTTCGAAAATTTTCTGAAACATTGCATCATGTGAAAATATATCTTCTATTTTGTCATTTAAAGCCGGTTGAATGAACATCTGATTTAATAGAGCGAAACTTTAATTATTTAGTGTTACTACTGATAACTGTAAACGCTTCATATCTTTAATTAACTCTTCTTGTTGTGTCATTACCCAGTTAGCACTGTCACTTGTCTTCCTGCTTAGCACATCTGCTACAACATTTGCTTTTCCCCGGATGATCTTGAATATCCATATCATAATCTTTGATTAGCTCAAGTCATCTCCTTTGTCTCAAATTCAGCTCCTTCTATGTGAAAATATACTTCAAACTTTGGTGATCAATGAATACTTCACACCTGGCACCATATAAATAATGCCTCCATATCTTCAAAACAAACACAACTGTTGCAAGCTCCAAATCATGTGTCGGATAAATCTTCTCATGATTCTTCAATTGTCTAGAGGCATAAGCAATTACTTTCCCATGTTTCTTAAGGACACGCCCAAGTCCCCTTAAAGATGCATCAATACAAATCTGGAAGTCTTCTATTCCTGAGGGGATAGTCAATATTGGAGTTATCATCAAATACATCTTCAACCTTTGGAAAGCTTCCTCACAGCGATCTGTCCATTCAAATTTCGCAGCCTTCTGAGTCAATCTAAGCAAAGGCATTGTGATCTGAGAGAACCTTTCAACAAATCATCTGTAATAACCAGCCAAACCTAAGAAACTCCGAACTTTCGTAACACTGGTTGGTCCGGGCCAATCAACTATCGCTTTAACCTTGTTTTGGTCCACCGTGATGCCTTCACTGCTAATGATATTCCCCAAAAATGCTATACTCAACCAGAATTCACACTTTGACCACTTCACATTTAATTGGTTCTCCTTTAGCATCTGCAGAATAGTCCAAAGATGATCTGAGTGATGAATGTCATCACTGGAATAGATTAATATGTGGTCGATGAAGACATTACAAGTCTATTCAGAAATGGTTTAAATATTTTGTTCATCAGGTCCATAAAGATTGTAAGTGCATTAGACAACCCAAAAGGCATTACTACAAACTCATGATGCCCTTATCTGGTGCTGAAAGTTGTCTTTGCGATATCATCTTGTTTAATTTTTAATTGGTCATAGCCTAAGCACAGATCAATCTTGGTAAATATCAAAGTTCCTTTTAACTGATCAATAAGATCATCGATCTTTGGCAGAGGATACTTGATTGTGAGCTTGTTTTTTTCTCGGTGATCAATGCATAGCCTTAAGGTCTTATCTCTCTTTTTAACAAAAAGCAATGGAGCTCCTCAAAGGGAAGTGTTTGGCTTGATGAATCCCTTCTTCAATAAGTTCTAGAACTTGCTCTTCAATTCTTGCAGCATTTGATAAGATGCTTTTGTCCCCTTGGTATTAAATCGATAGGAAATCTCTCTCTTCTTGGAGACAAACCTAACAAATCATCTAAAAGGCTTGTGGATACTTCTTCACTACTGGTATATCTTCTAACTTCTTTGGTTCACTCACAATATCAATGACTTGAGCTAAGAAGCCTTGATATCCTTTTGCTAACAAATTATATGTCTTTAAACTAGATATCATCATAGACAGGATTCCTCTATCACTCACAAACTTGAATTCTTCTTCTCGAGTGATGTTGAATTTAATTATCTTTATAGAACAATTGATAGTTGTGAAGTGATTAGATAGCTAATCCACCCTAGGATTACTTCAAACTCGGTAAGTGGTAGCACTACCAAATGCATCTTGAAGCTTCTATCGCAGATGGTCATATTCACACAATAGCTTTTATCAGTCATCATGTGAGACCCATTAGGTAGAAAAACTGATAAGGCGTCGAGCATTCTGATTGCTTCTAATCCTTCAGAGTTCGCAAACTCTTCAATGATAAACGAATGAGATGCAATATATTTTCAATAGATATAAAACCTATAAGAAAAGAAAATATAAAAGTCTCGCCATATTTGACAAATTGGCTGAAGTAAATAAATACATGTAATCTCGTCGGGTGAATCCCTTGCTTCCTGTCGAGTAAGTGCATATACTCGTGGTTGCACACCCTGACGATTCTGACTTGGAGCTAGAGCTGATCCTGATGACCTTGTTGTCTTGTCTATCAAAAGTTCTCTGAGTAGGTGGAGCACTAGCCCTGACATCAACCTGAGGTTTATGTCCTCATGACCATATGTCTGGGTTGATGGCGCCAAAAACAGGTGTTGGTGCCCGACAAGCACTCTCTTCTACGTGTCCTTCCACACTTGGCACACATTATTATATTGTTGTCGTTGTCAGTGTCACTATCAGTACCACTACTGTTGGGTTGAGGCTTCTTCATGCTAGACTGTCCAGACTGGACAGACTATGTGGTTTGTCCCAATCTAGACCTATCATCTCCTTTCCCTTCTAGAAATCTCTATGCCTTTACGTAGCCAGTAAATCAATCCATATCCTTCTTGCTCTTTCCTCAAGAACTGAGTAATCCTCAATGCCAAGAGGGGTTAAAGGTCGTCAAATGACATCCTTCAATCCAAAGAAATCGGTGACAGTTCTTCGGCATTTGGGATCAACTGAGGCGATTACCTAGACAACATCTTGAATTCACCCTCATTTTGCATAAAGGATCGGTCGCCCTGCACCTGTCTGATGAACTGATCTTGTACCTGCCTTCTGATTGAAAGAGAAATGAACCGATCACAAAAAGTTTTCACAAAGTTTTCCCACCGTATCTGACCATTGGGTTGTCCGCCATACTTCACCTGAAGCTAGCCCTGCTACTACCTTTCTGCTTCCCCCTCGAAAGTAAAAGCAGCTAATGTGACCTTTCTCTCCTGAGGACATCACTAACTATCAATGATTTTCTCTACCCTCAACAACCAGTTCTCCTCAGTTGGCCCTCCTGCTCCTGAGAATAGTGGTGGTCGCATGTTTTGAACCAGCTTCAGATATTTGTCCATCTGTGTTGTTCCACTTCCACTTGCATGGGTCTAAGAACCCTGAATATCGTGTCACTGCGGCCATCATCCGAGTAAACGCCTCCATAGAGACGCTAGCACCATTGGATGAAGGATCAATACGTGTTGGAGGCACCTGATTCTGCTAATCAGCAACCCTTGCTTATTTATCATTCCCATCTATATCATCCAGATCAGAATCAATTGCCCTGAGATAACAAAATGTATATCACTAACATAAACATTTAAACACTTTTTAATTATCATAGTTATTCTTTCTGCTTTTTTTAATGGCTATTTTATGGTCACTTTCTTACTACCCTTAACTGAGCTCTGATACTACTCTTTTCACGACCCGGTTCGGTGAGCTTGGAATTATCAAGGTGGGAACTGACGATCGAACGGAGTAAATCTATATAACCATTTCATTTCATTACAAAAATAAAATCCAGAATATGAATAATTCCAATTCATAAAATTTATATTTACAATATATTGTTCATATTTAAATGTTTACATTTAAACTTATACAAACTATAAATTAAACAGTAATACCTATTAGCTTGTACTTCACAACGCTTGTACACATACTCTTTGGGGTTCATCTAATCTACAGTTGGTTTTCTTATAAAAATGTTAGCAATTATGGTTTGAATTAAAACTACCCAGTGGTTAGATGTTTTCAAATTATAATAATTCTCATTTTAAAATATTTTTTTAAAAGTGTGGTAGCAGTAAAAGAGAGCAGTACAATAACAACAAAACCTTTATCCCACTAAGTGGGGTCGGCTACATGAATCCTTTTTCTCCATTGCATCCTATTTAGTGTCATATTTTCTTGGAATTCTAATAAATTAAGATCATTTTTTATACAATATGGCCAAGTCTTTCTAAGTCTACCTCTGCCTTTCTTAACATAAGTCGAATCTAAAACATCGAATCTTCTAATCAAATCATCAGATGGTCGACATTTAATGTGACCAAACCATCTAAGACGACTCTCTAATTTTGTCCAAACCATCACTGGAGCTACACCGGCCCTATCACAGATATATTCATTTTGCATTTTGTCTCTTAAGTGTAAAGCCACTCATCCACCTAATCATTCTCATCTTGGCAACACTTAACTTAGTTTTATGCTTCTCTTTTAAAGGCCAACATTCAGCGCCATTAAGCATTACAGGTCTCACCACCATCTTATAAAATTTTACTTTTAGTCTAAGTGGTCCTTTTCTATCACACAATAGGCTCGAAGCATTCCTCCACTTCAACCAACCAACTTGAATTCTACTAATCACATTTCCAGCAATATCACCATCACTTTGAACAATAGACCCGAGATATCTAAACCGTTCACACCTTTTAATAGTTTGATCACCCATAGTTACATTTTTGTTACTAGAGCTACTACTATTAAAATTACATTTTATGTATTCAGTTTTAGTTCTACTCAAATGAAGACCTTTAGACTCCAAGGTAGACCTCCATAATTCAAGTTTTTTCTGAGCATTTTCTCTCGTCATATCCACGAAAATGATATCATCAGCAAAAAGCATACGCTAAGGTACATCCTCCTGAAAGTTTCCAGTAAGACTGTCTATAACTAAAGCAAAAGGATATGGGCTTAAAGCCGATCTCTGATGTAAACAGACAGAAATAGGAAAATATTTGGCCAATCCTCCCTCTGTTCGAACACAAATAACAGCTCTTGTATACATATCTTTAATGACTTGAATATATGACATATCAACACATTTCTTCTCAAGAACTCTCCAAAGGATATCTCTTGGAACTTTCTCATAATTTTTTTCTAAATCAAGAAAAATCATTTGTAGATCCTCCTTATTATCTATGAACTTTTCCATCAAACCTCTTAATAAATGTATAGCTTCCATAATAGACCGATTGACATAAATTCAAATTGATTATGAGAAATTTTTTTAATATTCTTAACCTATGTTCAATTACCCTCTCCCATAATTTTAAAGTATGACACATCAACTTAATTCTAATAAATGTATAGCTTCCATAGTAGACCTGCCCGGCATAAATCCAAATTGATTATGAGAAAAGTTTGTGATGCGTCTTAACCTATGTTCTATTACCCTCTCCCATAATTTTAAACTATGACACATCAACTTAATTCCTCTATAATTTGCACATTCTTGTGCATCCCCTTTATTCTTACAAATAGGGACCAAAACACTCTTCCTCCACTCCTCAGGCTTCTTTTTAGTTTTTAAAATAATACTAAAGAGTTTAATAAGCCAAGAAACTCTCAAATCTCCTAATTTCCACACTTTAATTGGGATTTGATTATGTCCTACAGACTTTCCACCCATGATTTTATTTAAACCTCAACTTTTTTTTACTAAGGCGACTGTAAAAATAAAACATATTATTATTATTAATGATATTAAGATCACTAAGATTTTTTCGAAGCTTCTTTAAAATGTTTATCAAAATAACTCACCCACCTATTTTGAATATTTTTTTCTAAGAAAAACACTTCTTGATTTGCATCTTTAATACACTTGAATTAAATCTTTACTTTTCTTTTCTTTTTGTTGGGCTAGTTTATACATATGTTTTTCATGTCCTTAGTATCCAATCTATTATAAAGATCACTAAAAGCAGAATTTTTAGCGTCACGGATTATTCTCTTAAACTCCCTACGAGCCATTTGATATTTTTCTCAGTACTCTAAGCTTTCACATTTAAACCAATTTTTATAACATAATTTCTTATATTTTATGTTTTCTTGCATATTTTTATTCCACAAACTATTTTTATTTTGATTCTCCAAGTATAACTTTTACCACTTGTTTAATATTGTTTGTTACTTTATCCCACATAGAATTATCTTTTTCATGGACATCCCAAATTTTGAAATATTGAATTTTACTCATAAAAATAATTTATTTGTATTTTAGGTACCTCATCTAATTCCACGACGATGATGCCTAGTATTCTTTATTTTACAACTTTTCATCTTAAAATTTAGAACTAATAATCGATGTTGAGTACTTAATTCCTCACTTGGAATGACCTACAATCTTTACATTCTCGACGATCTCTTCTCGTAAGAAAATAATCAATTTGTGTTTTATTAGATCCATTCTTATGAGTAATAATATGCTCATCTCTTCTCTTGAATAAAGTATTAGCAGTAACAAAATCATACGCCAAAGAAAAATCTAATATAGCTCTATTCTCTTCATTAATTACTCCAAAACCGTAGCCACTATGAATATATCTAAAATCTTCTATCACTCTATCGACACGTTCATTTAAATCTCTCCAATAAAAATTCTTTCTTCAAGAGTTATCATTTGTATTAAGTCTTTTAAGTCATTCAATAATTTATCTTTAGAACCTATTTTTAAACCTACTTGAGAAGCATAAGTACTTATAATATTAAAAATCTTAGTATCAACAATAATCTTAAGGGTTATAATTCTATCTCCAACTCTATTAATTTTACAACATTATCTTTCAAACTCTTATATATAAATACACCTACACCATTTCTAGTGTGACTCTTACCTAAATAATAAAGTTTAAAATCTAAGTTATCAATCTCCTTAGTTTTTTTTAACCTATTTAATTTATTGTACACATAAGATATTTATCTTTCTATTAATCATAACATCAACTAATTCTATTAATTTACCAGTTCCAAGATCTTATCCTAATATTAGTTTCACGAACTAACTGTTTCACCTTCATCCGTCCGTAATGTGAGAATCCTTGCTTATTTGACATTACATTTGAGCGTCGGTGTAACGGCCCTTGCACATTTTTCACTGTATTCAAACCATACAGCGCATCGCTTCCAGGGGACGCCCTAGCACTTGCACACTGATCAAAAGGATTCATGTCATGATTTTTTCGACAAGTTTTACACTGGTTGTCAACTACTTAACGCAACCCTCCACTTTTCACATCCGGGCTTGGAACTGGCAATGGCAATGTTAAATATCTTATGTGTTTAAGAAACTAAATTTCATTTCATTTGTTTTATTTAGGTTAGACTTTTCATAATTGAGAGTCACTATTTAAACTTATAATTTATAAAAATATATGTTTCATCTTTTCAACCCACCATAAAGGTATGCAACCTTTTTCATTTTCATTTCTACAATGGATTCCCCTGTTAGTATCATCCAGGGGTGTCTCTCATATACATGCATATATCATATTTTATCTATTTTTATCTTGCATTTAACATTTAAAAGGAAACATGAATTTTAATATTTTAAAAATGAAAACCGGGAAACAGTAAAAATATGCATAAATAAACAGAACTATTGTAAAATAAAAACATATCACCCACCTCAACACTGTCGTCGGCGATGTTTTTCCTCAGGTCAATCTAGTTTTTAGGTGCACCTATAATAAGAATTTAAATGTAATTAACTTGTTGTTCAGTGCAAATATTCTCTTCTATTGCTTCTAGAATCTCTATCATTAGGTTCATAAGTTCTTTGTTTAATAAAAAAAGTGTAACTATTCATATGTATGTATATCTATGAGCTAACCATACATATATACATATATATATATGTAGGAATATCTAATTTAATTTTTATGTTAAAGTTTTAAAAATTTTCATTTGGGCGCGTGGCATTAATAGTAGCTTAATTATAAATAAGTTTTAAATTTAGGGTTCTTTATTCATTTCAACATTCATTAACTATGAAGGAAATAATAAATTTTTGAAATACAACTTTATACCTAAATTTTCTTTCTGATGGGTTTTCTTGCGAATCTAGCCTTCTCCAAACTTGCCCTAAACAAATATGAACAAGATTTTTATTTATTTGTAATGTAAACTTTCTGACATATAATCGTAATCAATTATAATTAATAATTTAAATTAAATTAACACTAATTAACTTAATATTTACCTTTTTATTCGTCTGTCTTGCCCTATTGTTTTGAACCAAGCCTCGCCTGATTAAACTCTCTCGCGCGCAGAGCTCCCGTGAGCCTTTTCTTCCTCTCCAAGCTCTCGGTCGAGCTTCTATAGGTCGCTTGAGCCCTTCTTCTTCTGCAGATCGCACGACAAAGAGAACCCGCCGCCTTCTGCCACTTCCAGCTCTCGGGTGAGGCACAGAAGCTTTCCCCTCCTCTTCTTCGCTTGAGTAGGTTGCTCAAGCCTTCTAGGTACTCAAACGTGCTTCCCCTTCTTCTCCCTTCTTTCCTTTGATGCTCGTGGCACTCGGTAGAGCCGCTCGAGTTATCTTCTCTTCTATTCGATGGTGAAAATGGAAGGAAATGATCATAACAGGTGAGCCGCTCGTCTCCTTTTTCTTCTTTTCCTTCCTCTTGCAACTCTCAATCGAGCTTCCTACAAGCCGCACGAGCTCTTCTTCCTTTTCTGCGGCTCAGTTAGGGCACGAATGCCTCAACTGATGCGTATGAGCGGTTTGGAACTTCATCCCTCTTTCCTCCTACGCTCGTAGGACCGCAGAAATGTCAATGTCACAAAAGGGAAGCTCGGGTGAGTCGTTCGAGCCCTCCAGATAGCCAATCGAACTTCCTCTACCTCATTCTCTCGTTCTCTTGCGCTCCGTCTCTCTTGCTTGCTGAGTGTGTGAGTTCGAACGAGGGAAATGAAGGGATAGCCACAATTTAACTGCAACAAATAACAATTTGACTCCAGATAGCAAATCGAACTTCCAGCGACTGCAACAAGCAACATCTAGCATACACAGACATTACATTACCCATAAATTCTATTATTCAATGTAACTTCAGTTGTTGCATGCTCTTGTTATATAAGGATAACGAACTTTTAAAGTTTGCAAAATGTCACGACTTGTCCCTTTCGCATGTTTTCGGTGTGCAATCTCTCCTCACACTCAAAAACACACCTCTTTAGACTCCCTCATGTCATTGTTTGGTTTTCAATCAGGTATTATTTCTTACTTGACTTCTATCATTGATATATTGATTGACAACATATGTTCTTGTGCTGAACTAATAAGCTATCTGGCTATATTGTGCTTTCATGGAACAGCGAAATGATGGTGATTGTAGTTTTGCAGATTCCAGGCTTGCTGCGGCCGTCTCAAACTTAGCAGAACC
Organism: Phalaenopsis hybrid cultivar; assembly: GCA_002079205.1. Taxonomy (NCBI): domain Eukaryota; kingdom Viridiplantae; phylum Streptophyta; class Magnoliopsida; order Asparagales; family Orchidaceae; genus Phalaenopsis; species Phalaenopsis hybrid cultivar. The sequence continues at coordinate 6,349 of JXCR01124024.1, read as the reverse complement.
AGCTTACAATTTCTAATATGTATTAGAGACATCCAAACAAAGGAGGAGTTTCAGAAGTTTGGTAAATCCATTTTGCAAGCCTTTTGTTTCTTTGCCAAACAACTGCACTTATTCTGGCAAGTGCTACGAGCTTGACAGTCTTCACTCTTGTTGTCTTGCTGATATTGTGAGCTTTTGTTCATTTGTTCTGGAGTGCTTCCACATTAGTGAATAAGGAATGGGTAAGGATGTCTGTTATATCAATATATTTTTAATTTGATGTAATAATATAAATTATTTCATTGAAATTTTAAATGTATTTTTTTAATGAAATTTGTTTTTGATATGTTAAAGTGAGGGTTGTTAAGAATATTTCCTAGAAATGTGAGTTTGATACTAAAATAGCTATACTTATATATTTAGGGAGTTAGGCTGGGTTTCTTTGTATTTCTAAAAGGTTCATAGATATGGATATGGATATTAAAATATACTCAATGAATTATGCTTATCATGTTGCTAAAAGTTTATATAGGTAAATTTGATTTAATGTTAAAACATCTTGTTTCTCACTCTAAAATTCATTCAAATTATTTTTATTAATTTGATCATATTTTTCTGATGAAATTGATGTGTAAAATTGTATGGGAATTATGAATACATTGGGTTTTATAAAAATAAATAATTAAATTAATTGAACGTATATTAATCATTTAATTGAAATTAATTAATACTTGTGTTGTGTGCTGAAAAATTCACGGCGGTGAAGCACTAATTTAAATTTTGAGTGATGATCGAAATCTAACAAAGATAATGAAGAAAAATTAGAGTAGCAGCCGGAAAAACAGAGATTGAGAAAAAAATAGAAGAATTTAGTTTTGTTAAAATAATTCACTATAAGTTTAAAAGTATAATGATAATTTTATATGCGACAATCTAGGAAGGGTTGTACGGGTTTTTCAAGTACAATGTCAATATGCATGAATTTGTTGTGTGGTAACCAAACGCAGTTATTGGAAGTTATCATTTTGTATTTGTGATACGTTATTTCAAAGTTTTTAGAATTTTGTGTTACTTGTATGTACTTAATAGAGTACTCTATTTATCTGCAATGTATATTTTTATTCTACAAGGCACTTCATTATTCAGTAATGTACATTGTTACTTTACATGGTATTTCGTTACTCTGTAAAGTTTGCTAGCGGCAGTGAGCAGGGAGCCGATGATGGAAGTCGACGGTAGTCGGCTGGTGGAGGCGGAACTTGACGGCAACCGGTCGGCGAACGTCGATCAGCGATTACGAAGGTTAGAAGTTATCATCGTGTCTTCAGTTCATAAGAGCACTAGAAATTGGCTCATTCTTCTCCTTCATCCTCCTCCCCAAGTGAAGAAATTGGTCTATTTATAGGCTCTCGAAGAGGAGCATTTAAGTCTTGTGGTGAATAACAATTATAATCATCTTATCGAATGATCCACATTGATTCTTCTTGATTATAGGAGTTTTTTTATAATCTGACGGCCTTAATGATCTCAAGACAGATGATTTTGGACCTGTTGGATTTCTCTCGTCAAGATGCTTGATTTGATTATATACACATCAAATTTGGACTTGGATTGATTTGACTCTCCAAATAACCAACCAAATTTGATTGCTTTCATTTGACTCCCTCAAATAACAAATCAAAGCCTTCAAAAGTAATTTAATAGTTTGATTTAGAGTTGATTTGACTCGAATTGGAAGAATCTTAGTATCGTTGGATTCTTCTCATCCACTTGGTCAGTTTGACTATAATTTTGTTGAAATCGGTGCGTGCATTGGATGAATTTAATTTAAATCAAAATATTTCTTTCTCAAAGAATGCATCGATGTAAGTGTCAAATGCTTCATGGTTTGTGTCATGATAAATTTAGGTGAAAATGTATCAGTTGCCCCCTATTTGTGGGTGATGTTGTCGATCTCTTTTAAAATGTAATGTTCAGAAATTCATACTTTGTGGTGTTTTGGGTACTTCGTTGAGTTTAGAATAGGTTGATTTTGTCACAAATATTGGCGGCAGAGAAGCTATTAGTCTGAAGACATCGGTGGTGGTTGGGCAGTCAACTTCCACAGTAATAGCGATCATTGTGAAATAGTAAGCGTTTGGAAAAAATAATAATGTATACATGAGCCTATATGTGTGTTTGTGCAAGAAAAAGAGAACAGTTACATATCAAGAATGCATGAAGGTCCAAAAACAAGTGGATGCAATCAAGGGTGCAATGGTGAGTATAAAAAATGAGTCGATGTGCAGGCTGGGGCGATCAGGCTTGTGTGCATGCGGACATGTGATTGTGTCGCGTGATAGTCTTGGTTGGCCTTGAGTTGGGTCGTGTGGTAAACGGTGTGGGAGCGCGCCAGTAGCATGATAGGGTAGGGCTAGAATGTGGTGAAAGGCAGTTGTGTGGGTTGCCGATCAGATTTGGTCGGGTCAGGCCGATCATGGCAATGTGGGAGCAGATCGGTGTCGTGTGATGTGGGAGCAACTCGGGCGATGTGTGGTGTGGGAGTGAACACTATCGAGAATCGTGGGCCATGGAGTGGGTCGAGTTTAGAAGATCCGCTGAACTAGGTAGTGGAATAGTGTGTGTGTGTCTGAACGCACATATGCATGTGTGCTCAAGCATGCACGGGTGTGCACTCTTACCTCCTGGGCTAACTCAGTGATTTTTTCAGGTTTATTGACTTTATGCCAAAATTCTTGCATTTTTCCCAATTTATTGGTTCTATGCTAGGTTCCCAAATAGGAAGGATAAAAAGATTCTGCACCATAATTAATGTTGCCTTTAATATCGACTCGCCATGGTCATGTGATGAAGCAGCGACACAAAATGGTCGATCGTCATTTCTCAACACTCGGGGAACTCGACCCAACCAAGGGCATTATGGAAGGTTGTCGAAGAATATGTAGGACATAGTACACTGAATAAAAAATAAATAATAATAAAATAAAATAAGATAAGAATAAATGATGATAAAATAATAATATGTACACAAGTGCATCCTAGAGGTCAGTTACGGTGGGTCGGTTGGGTACTTGCTCCACATTCGAATTGCAATCCCGTATCTTGAAAGTCGAAAAGCTCAGATCTCTGGAGATAGTTATCTGCTCACTAGCAGCAAAATTCACGAAGGAGTGTGAACCAAATCATCCCTGGAATAAGCCCCCAAGGGTGGCCATGGTAGGTAACAACAAGATCCACACTTAGCAAAAGGAACAAACCCAGCCGAAGCAAAGGCCCAATCCACTCAACGAGGCGAGGGTACATGATAACTTAGGTTTGCTGCAAGCCAATTATTCTGCATATTTTAATTGATTGTTATGTAAAATGGTTGTGAGTATGATTTGGCCCCCAATCAACGACTAAATTAAATAAATCCTTAAAATATTAAAGAACGACCGACAAGGGCATGATATTTGAAGTTCGGGGTTTAGCTTTGAAGGTGATCGAGACACATACCAACGACACGATCTGTGGTAGTTCATAAAGGTCGCCTCAAATACGAGTCTCTCCGGAGGTGAAAACCTAACCAAAAGGGATTTATGAAACATCTTTGGCGGCCGATTTATAAGACAGATTGACTCACAAGATGAGCACACAATCAATCGAATCACAACCAATCTGAACAAGCCAATAACTGGTAAGAATTTCTCATGTATCCAAAAAAAATTACAAATGTCTTTCTTTTGATTCTTAAAAAATAATAATAATAAATAGAGAAAATTCTTCATATAGCAGGACTCTATAGGCTGACTAATCCTTCTTCACTGCTCGAGTTGTCCTCCTCTTCTGAGACTTCTTTCTACTTGTTTGCAATTAGAGCGAAGAACTCTTCTTGGTCAGAGAAATTGGGGTCGACTAGATCGTGGTTGACGAATCGTTGGATGGTGTAATCCTCCTCAACCCTAAGTTCATCTGCCAGGCCATTCTCATACTCCTCCTTGGAAACCAACAAGGCAATCTTCTTCTCCAAGGCCGCCATAGTGTCGATGGATTCTTGATTAGCCTTCTTGGAATTGTCAAGTTTGAGCTTCATAAGGTCTCGATCATCGTTAACTCTTTTGAGATCCATCTCTAATGAAACATCCTTTTTTTGAGTCTCATGTAGCGCTTCTTCCAACTCAATCATGACTAGCCATAGAAAATGGACACCCTGTGCCGCCACCAACTGCCACATATCCACACTTGGAGGAGTTCCCGCCAGCATAAGCCTCCCATATTATGAACAAGCTTCTCGGACCACAGCAAGTTCAACAAAGCAAGGGCATACTTATGTTCTCATTCATCTGCAGGTACCCGTCTAAAGACCGATCTAGTAAACCAAAACGCTTGTCGGACATAAGCCAAGTCCTGTCGGTGCCCCTCTGCATGAGCTCCCACTCAAAGGCCTCCTCGTTCCTCTTTAAATGAGGGAGAGATGGGATGGTTATATCCTTCATCAGCTCCTTCCCTCGCCGATGGACCTTTTTTTCTTCAGGGGAAGGCGAGGCCTCATCATCCGAAGATGAAGTATACTCTCTCAATGAAGAACTAGGTGAGGCAAAAGGAGAGCCCTACCTAGCTTTGGGTCTTTTGGACAAGGAAACAAATGAAGGATCTCCAACCTGTGAATCTGATAGAATAGCGACAGTCGACAACATGTCGTTTTTTAAGGACGAGGGAGTTGCGGTCGCGGTTTCATCCACAACCCCTTCAGAAAAGTTATTCTCCTGTCACCTTCCCCCGTATCAACAAATGAGAAGCATATTTTTTAGGAATGGTGGTAACCTTGTCTGTCACTGTATCTTGAATAACAATGGTGGTTTCAGCCAAGGAGGTAAGGTATCTCGAGGCCAGACTATAAGGAAGAAGGGTCTCATTTTCTACAGAATTACTGGCCCTGCGAGACACTGCTGGTTTCGGTGCTTGGCAGCCTACTTCTCCTTTGCCTCCTTGGCTCTAATCGGCTCATAAATATCTAAGAGACACCTTTGTTCCTCAGTCATTTTTCCCCTCAGCAGACAGGGAACGATCGCCTAGACGGTGTACTGCGGGACTGAGAGATGACGACCAGTCAACATTTCCTTATCGACATCCCTTCTCAATGGAAGAAACTTCGGTCTGTCCAACACTTGCTCCAATGGTTTGGTTTAGATCCCCAAGTCACCAAAACAAGAACCGGCCTTAAACTTCTTCTTCCAATCCTTTATCTTATTCTCCACTCCCAGAATGTGAAGTTCCTTGCTCGCTAAGAACATGGAGAAGCCCTCCTTATGATCCTTGAATGAGAAAAGGTGCTTAAACAAGTTGATCGACCATGAAATATGCTCTTGACAATAATAGAGGATGAAAGTCATTATTACAACTATGAAGTTTGACAACACTTGCGTCAGAATGACCCTGTGCCCAAGTCATTTGTCGCTCGCGCCTACTTAAGCATCCTTCAACATGTGGTGTTGTAATGAAGATCATATACTTCCTCTGCAACTCTCTCACGTTGTCATCCATCAAGAACAAAGGATCAACACTCCTGACATAGACAAAAAAGGTGGAAGAGTATTTGGGAACCTTCTCAGACAGCCAAAGGCGGCCAGAAGACGAAAGGAGAAGAAAGAACAAATGCACTGAAAGAAACGAGTATGTATAATGTAAAAGAAATGACCCTTGCCCTATTTATAAGGCAGACATGTAAAATGTAGCATTACACAATGATAAGTGTCACATCAAACATCATTTAAATTTCTTTAAATACCATTTTAATACAAATAACATTATTAAAAGTTTCAAATAAAACATTTTATGAACAGGTCCTCAAAGGCCTTAGTAGAGACATATGCCCTCTGAGTCATTCGTTGAAGGACCATCTCACTGCTTAACCTATCCTGGTCCACCCGGTTGGCCTCGCGATGAAACTTGCTCGGATTGGCCAACTCACGAAGTACTCCTAGCTCGCGATGTGCCTCGGTCAGCCAACTTTGCAAGGTGGCGACCTCCTCCAGTAAAGTCGCTACCTCTGAGTTCGTGGTTGCGAGGTGGACTAATAACTCCCTCGTAGGAACCACGGTCGAACCTCTGGCCGCTCCCTCCGAAGAACCGACCAACACCATCATGGTTATGATTCTGCCCACCTGCTGCTCCATGGATCTAGGAGAAGGCAGTTGCCGCTCTGTTTGCTCCTTTTTAAAGCTGATAGCGTGCAAAGGGTCAAGTGATTTGTGCCCCTCCGAAGGGATTGATGGAAAAGGTCTCGCAACTCGGCCTGCAGGTTGGCCATTGCAGCGGAAGTGGACTCTGCAATGTCCTTCGAAGGCCCACCATCTTCGTGGTTATCTGACTTGACTGATTTATCTGCATT
>JXCR01124022.1:19523-52486 GCA_002079205.1 Phalaenopsis hybrid cultivar | reverse complement strand
TGCTTCCACCGATTTATTTTCCGCGATTCTCAACTATGAGATACAATCAAAGGGCAGGACTTAATCTTGACGACGAATAAATGCATGAGAAGCATCAAAATCCATTTCCTTCTCTCTCGATTTCTTAGTTTCGTGTGCTTGAAGTTTTCTCGCGACCTTGCTGCCATTACAAACACGATCTGCGTGCACAACAAAGAGCAACAACTCACGACTGGAATTCCTGAGGATAACTTAGTAAGAAGAAATTCTCATTTTATGATATTCCAGATATTCTTTTCCTTCCTAACACTTCCATTTTGACATTTGTTGTGAATTCAAGCATTCCATGTGTTTTCTATTACAGTAGTTTTGCGAGAACAACCACGGGACTATCGAATTGAGAGCTTCGCTCTTTAGTAAGTCCATTTCATGGGTTGGGGAAGGGGTGAGAAGAAAGAAAGAAGAGGGATCCGTTGGGATTAAACAAAAATTGAATGTAATGAACATCGGTACCAGAGATGACTATTGATAACTATTATGTTGGGAANAGAAGAAATTCTCATTTTATGATATTCCAGATATTCTTTTCCTTCCTAACACTTCCATTTTGACATTTGTTGTGAATTCAAGCATTCCATGTGTTTTCTATTACAGTAGTTTTGCGAGAACAACCACGGGACTATCGAATTGAGAGCTACGCTCTTTAGTAAGTCCATTTCATGGGTTGGGGAAGGGGTGAGAAGAAAGAAAGAAGAGGGAACCGTTGGGATTAAACAGAAATTGAATGTAATGAATATCGGTACCAGAGATGACTATTGATAACTATTATGTTGGGATGAACTCAACTTTTATTAATAGTTGATATAGCCTTCAAGCTGCGTGATGACTTAAAGACATAACATGAAAATAATTGAAACATAATTATAAGTGACATTCCTATGATTAGATAGATGACTCCTAGAAATATGTTTATGATTTAATATGATTGGAAGAAAAACATGTTTTATACAATAATCAAGGTACCCTGCATTACATGAATTTTCTTCTACAAGTCTTATATGATTATATCATGTTGTGACACATGTTGTAGACATGCACGTGTTACAAATGAGCATGAACATTGTTTTTTTCATCTATAAAATTCTATTTTAGCCTTCATTATTTAGCTTAGATTGTTGTGGCTCACTCTACATTTCTGACTTCAGGAAAGGGTAAGGAGCACTTGGGCATGTAGCTAGGTGTGACATGTACTACTTTTATATTAATAATATGATTTTTCACATTTCTAAGTATATGTGAAAAAATTATGAAATGAAATGTATCATATATATTTGTGACAATTTACTTAGACTAGTTCATCGCCCACTGGGCTATAAAGACAAGTACTGATAAGAATTTAGTTTGGCTGAATCGTATGCATTCGTTGCACCGCAATTGACCCTAAATTAGGGGATCAGTTAGGTTGTGACATAAAGTGCTATCAGTGCTATGATATTGGTAGAAAAGAATGATGAGCATGTAATATTTAGAAGAAGAATGAGATCAAATATGAATTAGTTTATACAGAATTATAGGTTGATGAATAAAGATGTGTAACCCATATGACTTAATGTATCATGCATGCACGACATAATTATTATATAATAAATCACACTTGAATATTAAATTGTGCCAATATAGACGAATATTCCTGAAGGAGAATCACAATATACTAAGGGTCAGTCTCCGAGGTCAATTGAGAAATACCTGATATTGTGTTATCAGAAAGCACCCAAATTTTAAAAATGTATAAGAATTCCAGATTGCTTACATGAGGTGGCAATCTCATGGCAAGAACGTAGAAACTCATCATAGGATTGCTCCGTCAAATAAAATAATTATGTGCTAACTTAAGAAGAATAATTCGATAATGAAAACTTGTTTGAATCTTAAAGCTTTATATTATGTTCTAATAGTTATTAACAACAACATAAAGGTTATCACAACGCCAAGCTAGTTATGGATAATTGAGCATCTAATGTCACAAACGATGTAAGTAACTATATTTCTAAATTTCAATAATTTGCTATATTTCATAATATATGTTTGAATTTGTATACGCTCTAGTTCAGTTAAATTTAAATTATAATAGATTCTTTATTTTGTAAGATAAAAAAGATATGCATGGTACACATGATATGCATGATAGAAAGATATATAAGTTATGCATGATATATTGTATGAAAAATGAAATAACCTATACATGAATATTTGTATGTGCATGTTAAGAAGAGTTCACCTCATAATGGTAAAAATAGGGGACACTAGTGTAAATGCACGCGTATATTTTTTCTTATCACCCAAGACAATTGTGATATTTAGATCACTAATCACTGTGCCGACGAGAGAATATCTGTCAAGGATAAATGGAAAGCTTACCACCCCAAATAATTATCATGTTTAGATCACTAATAATTGTGTCGAGGGATAATGGATAAAGATTAATAAATAGAAAGCTTACCACCCCAAATAATTATCATGACACTTGGTATTCTTGCTAATTTTCAACCATCTTGTTCATTCATGCATTACACTATTACTTATATTGACAAAAAGAGCGTAAGAACTTTTCCTCCTCAAAAAATTACATATTTAGATTGCTAACCGCTATGCCGATGAAATAATATCGGCCAGGGGTGTATCTGGTTATGTTTTAATAGTACTCCTCAAAGAGTCATATGTGTATGTTAAAAGTATAAAATAAAGTTAATGCATGTAAAAGTTCATATTATTTCATTGAGTGAATTTCATTGATACATACATTAGATTATTGCAAGATTTCTTATAAAAATATGAAAGAATAACATGCATATTATTTTCTCTTCTTTGGGTTACTGTAGTTTAGATATGTGATTACTACTAGTTTATCTTTAGATAACTAATTATGTTATTTTAATATTTTCTTTTTACTTTTAAGTTTTTGAATAAAATAAATAGATAAGGAGCTTATGTATACAAAAAGCGACAGCAAGAACTAAATAGGTAAAAAATTCTACATGTTAATTAAATTGTTTTCTTTAGTGGCTCCATGAAAATTTGCATATTAAACTATTAGTGATAGAAATAGAACAACAGATAATTTATTTCCACCATCCGACCACCCATTCCTTTCTTGGTTAATTTCAAACCTCAGACTAAGTCATGACAAAAGACAAGCAAAAGCAACATCAGTCAGAAAGGCTAGTTTGTAAGAAATGTGAAAAAGATATTTTGGGCAGTGTTTAATGAATTCATGAAAGTGTCATAGATGTGGACAGTCAAGGCATCTTAAAATGAACTGTTTATAGGAAAAGAAAAGGGACAACAAACCACTCACATTTTAGAGATAAAGATAGCCCAAAAAATTATAGAAAGACAGTCAATCGACGAAACTCAAGTTTTGGAAAAACCTTTAATGCAAGCAAAGGAAGAAAGTTCAGAGCTCCGAAATGAGCAACTAGTGAAGACCTAAACAAGCATAAGAATATAAAGTAATTACAGGTACGCTTATGATTCAAGATCAACTTAACATTATTCTATTCGATCCAGGTACATCACATTCTTTTATTTCTTATGAGCTTGATGTCAGTTTATCTATGGTATTATGCACTTTACTCCAGCCTTAGTTTATCGATGATCTCTTTGATCAATTAAAGGATGCAACTATATTTTCTCAGAATGATCTGAGATCGGGATATTATCAGGTCAGAGTCAAGGAGACAGATATAACTAAGACAACTTTTGGGATGTGAAATGGTTGTTATGAATTCTTAAAATTTCTTTTGGCTTAACTAAATGATTCAAGCATATGTTACAACAAAAGGAAACTTCTTAACAAGAAAAAAAAAAAAGAGTAAAAGCTCTTATTAAGTTCATAAAAAAATGCAGGAATGAACAAGATGGTTGAAAATTAGCAAGAATACCAGTAAAATAAATTGAGAAAATATAATTAGAGAATTTCAAAGATATGTACACAAACATACTACTATTTGGCAGCATCGGAATATAAGTTTATTAACTTGTTAAAAGATAAAGTTAGCTCCAAAAATAATTAGTGAGAGTGTGCATTTGACTTGATTTGGGGGCCTTCATTTCGTAAAGAATTTAAGTGCCGACACAGTTAAAGCTCTCAATATGGCTAAATTACATCGACAATCACATGGAAGAAATCATAAATAAAATATATACTGTCGACTTCGGAATATCATTTTTCCGACCAGTAGAGTCCAAAAATTGAACATTTCTATGCCAGCAGAGGAAAACTGCTCATACCCATTGCAACTATACAGCTATAGAAGTTGTTCAAAATAATTTTAAAAAGCATATTCAACATCTCAAAATTCACTCAATAAGAAGCAAAGATTCATAAAACTGAACCCAAGAAGTTGGGATAATGCTAGTAATGATGGTCCTTACAAGATTTTTAAAATAAAAAAGAACACTAATCCGAATACTCATGTATAAGCTTAAAATTTAAAAAGTAGGCAACTAAAAATAACAGAAAACCTAAATGATGCAATTACAAAAATAGAGAATTTCTATGCCAGCAGAGAAAACCTATTTGCTATATTTTTGAAACTGATCAAGATAAAAAAGTCATTTCACTGATGTTAAGTCCGTTTAAAAACTTACCATTTCAGTTGAAAGCACCACATTAAATTCTGTAATTTTCTTCAGAATTCCATCAAATTGTGCAGTCTGAAAGAGAAGCATTCCTTTCTGGATAATAAGATTCAAGAAAATTAGAGCATATCCAGCCTAAAAAGGCATTCCAAAGATGACATATATTGCACAGAAGATCAAATCCAGTATCCATGAGCAAGTGAAACATAGGTATTTATATTAGGACAGCATCCAAAGCAAGAAATATACAGAAAATATGATTTATGAGGTACTTCAGTTGAAAACAAAGCAGACATAATAGGCTTAAACTATAATGTATCAAGGAATAAAGAAAAGTTAAAAAAGGGAGCTTATCTGTAATAGAACATAAATTAAGTGAGACAAACAGTAGAAAAAACATCACTCGCAGCACAGTGGGTTGGTGAGATGATGACATGGGACACATCTACGACTCGCGACCCGAATCCGGTGAGGGAAGCAACGCGGGAATTGTCCCTCAGGATCATGCAATTCCGGGAGCCCTTTTATGCAGGATCCGTGGGATTTTGTGACTTCATGACCCCGAGTTGCAGGGACGACGGGATATTCATTCTGTAATTGTGGTAGCGGTATTTTCCCGGTGATACCGACAAGCCATTGGGGACCCACATTTTATGTTATTTCAATTAGAATTAGGGTTATTTTGAGAGGGGGCTATTTATATCTTCTTATTTTCTATTTTTTTTCATACTTTTTGTTGTTGTTATATTATTTTGATATTGTTTTCACCCTTCTATTTTTCTATCTGAGCATTGTTTTTTTTTTTAAATTTCTTTCAGATGGTGTGTGAATCAAAATGGTGATCTCTCTCGGGTATTCAAAGACCACCTTCGTCGTTCACAGTTCGCAGCAGGAAAACTGCTGATTTTCGTTTTGGTTCCCTCTCCCGCTATTATATGCGTCACAATTTTAGCTGCCAAATTAAGTCAAATTCCTTTTTTCGGTTTCATTGAGCAGTGTGTTCTTAAAAAATTGGGTAACGACACATCATACAATGAAGATGGTGAGGACACAGAGGAGTACCAACTTCCAGTTGATGAGGAAAAGATGCACATATTTCCAACCGAGCCCGTAGGAAAGAGTCCAACTGAATTCAGGATGAGAGTTTAAAGCAGTCTTGAGTTTGAGGAACTGACACTAGAGGCATGGTGACACGACCTGGACCAAGGCTTGAATTAAGACTACTAAGGTCGAATGATAGGAACTAAATTTTCTATAGCAATGTAACATTTAACAAATGAAGAATTAAGAAAATAAATTTAATATTTGTTACTGGTTGTCTGCATCTTCTATAAAATTTTCTCTTCTTTGCTTATCATTTAATCACTCAATTGACATGAAAAGTTAGTTTAAATTAACAATGAGCTAAATATGCCAGTAAATACTCATAGTCTTTAGCTACAATAATACAAGGAAAAAAAAAATAATTTGCATATCAGTTAAAATTTTAATAAATCAATATAAATAATTATTATTATTCAAATAATCTTAGTACTTCAATAACATATCAATATCATTCTATGTCTGTACAAACGTCACAAAAACACCGTAAAAAAAATTATACTGATTAAGATACTTCAATATCAACATCATTTTCATATACGTGCATATAAACCTCAGTGTTCCTCCACTAGTACTATAAGAAAGTGACTGCATCATAGTCAGTCATANTTCAGTTGAAAACAAAGCAGACTTAATAGGCTTAAACTATAATGTATCAAGGAATAAAGAAAAGTTAAAAAAAGGAGCTTATCTGTAATAGACCATAAATTAAGTGACACAAACAGTAGAAAAAGCATCACTCGCAGCACAGTGGGTTGGTGAGATGATGACAAGGGACACATCTACGACTCGCGACCCGAATCCGGTGAGGGAAGGAACGCGGGAATTGTCCCTCAGGATCAANAATAAAGAAAAGTTAAAAAAGGGAGCTTATCTGTAATAGAACATAAATTAAGTGAGACAAACAGTAGAAAAAACATCACTCGCAGCACAGTGGGTTGGTGAGATGATGACATGGGACACATCTACGACTCGCGACCCGAATCCGGTGAGGGAAGCAACGCGGGAATTGTCCCTCAGGATCATGCAATTCCGGGAGCCCTTTTATGCAGGATCCGTGGGATTTTGTGACTTCATGACCCCGAGTTGCAGGGACGACGGGATATTCATTCTGTAATTGTGGTAGCGGTATTTTCCCGGTGATACCGACGAGCCATTGGGGACCCACATTTTATGTTATTTCAATTAGAATTAGGGTTATTTTGAGAGGGGGNTCAGGATCATGCAATTCCGGGAGCCCTTTTATGCAGGATCCGTGGGATTTTGTGACTTCATGACCCCGAGTTGCAGGGACGACGGGATATTCATTCTGTAATTGTGGTAGCGGTATTTTCCCGGTGATACCGACAAGCCACTGGGGACCCACATTTTATGTTATTTCAATTAGAATTAGGGTTATTTTGAGAGGGGGCTATTTATATCTTCTTATTTTCTATTTTTTTTCATACTTTTTGTTGTTGTTATATTATTTTGATATTGTTTTCACCCTTCTATTTTTCTATCTGAGCGTTGTTTTTTTTTTTAAATTTCTTTCAGATGGTGTGTGGATCAAAATGGTGATCTCTCTCGGGTATTCAAAGACCACCTTCGTCGTTCACAGTTCGCAGCAGGAAAACTGCTGATTTTCGTTTTGGTTCCCTCTCCCGCTATTATATGCGTCACAATTTTAGCTGCCAAATTAAGTCAAATTCCTTTTTTCGGTTTCATTGAGCAGTGTGTTCTTAAAAAATTGGGTAACGACACATCATNTTTTTTTCATACTTTTTGTTGTTGTTATATTATTTTGATATTGTTTTCACCCTTCTATTTTTCTATCTGAGCATTGTTTTTTTTTTTAAATTTCTTTCAGATGGTGTGTGAATCAAAATGGTGATCTCTCTCGGGTATTCAAAGACCACCTTCGTCGTTCACAGTTCGCAGCAGGAAAACTGCTGATTTTCGTTTTGGTTCCCTCTCCCGCTGTTATATGCGTCACAATTTTAGCTGCCAAATTAAGTCAAATTCCTTTTTTCGGTTTCATTGAACAGTGTGTTCTTAAAAAATTGGGTAACGACACATCAGNGCAAAGGAAGAAAGTTCAGAGCTCCGAAATGAGCAACTAGTGAAGACCTAAACAAGCATAAGAATATAAAGTGATTACAGGTACGCTTATGATTCAAGATCAACTTAACATTATTCTATTCGATCCAGGTGCATCACATTCTTTTATTTCTTATGAGCTTGATGTCAGTTTATCTATGGTATTATGCACTTTACTCCAGCCTTAGTTTATCGATGATCTCTTTGATCAATTAAAGGATGCAACTATATTTTCTCAGAATGATCTGAGATCGGGATATTATCAGGTCAGAGTCAAGGAGACAGATATAACTAAGACAACTTTTGGGATGTGAAATGGTTGTTATGAATTCTTAAAATTTCTTTTGGCTTAACTAAATGATTCAAGCATATGTTACAACAAAAGGAAACTTCTTAACAAGAAAAAAAAAAAAGAGTAAAAGCTCTTATTAAGTTCATAAAAAAATGCAGGAATGAACAAGATGGTTGAAAATTAGCAAGAATACCAGTAAAATAAATTGAGAAAATATAATTAGAGAATTTCAAAGATATGTACACAAACATACTACTATTTGGCAGCATCGGAATATAAGTTTATTAACTTGTTAAAAGATAAAGTTAGCTCCAAAAATAATTAGTGAGAGTGTGCATTTGACTTGATTTGGGGGCCTTCATTTCGTAAAGAATTTAAGTGCCGACACAGTTAAAGCTCTCAATATGGCTAAATTACATCGACAATCACATGGAAGAAATCATAAATAAAATATATACTGTCGACTTCGGAATATCATTTTTCCGACCAGTAGAGTCCAAAAATTGAACATTTCTATGCCAGCAGAGGAAAACTGCTCATACCCATTGCAACTATACAGCTATAGAAGTTGTTCAAAATAATTTTAAAAAGCATATTCAACATCTCAAAATTCACTCAATAAGAAGCAAAGATTCATAAAACTGAACCCAAGAAGTTGGGATAATGCTAGTAATGATGGTCCTTACAAGATTTTTAAAATAAAAAAGAACACTAATCCGAATACTCATGTATAAGCTTAAAATTTAAAAAGTAGGCAACTAAAAATAACAGAAAACCTAAATGATGCAATTACAAAAATAGAGAATTTCTATGCCAGCAGAGAAAACCTATTTGCTATATTTTTGAAACTGATCAAGATAAAAAAGTCATTTCACTGATGTTAAGTCCGTTTAAAAACTTACCATTTCAGTTGAAAGCACCACATTAAATTCTGTAATTTTCTTCAGAATTCCATCAAATTGTGCAGTCTGAAAGAGAAGCATTCCTTTCTGGATAATAAGATTCAAGAAAATTAGAGCATATCCAGCCTAAAAAGGCATTCCAAAGATGACATATATTGCACAGAAGATCAAATCCAGTATCCATGAGCAAGTGAAACATAGGTATTTATATTAGGACAGCATCCAAAGCAAGAAATATACAGAAAATATGATTTATGAGGTACTTCAGTTGAAAACAAAGCAGACATAATAGGCTTAAACTATAATGTATCAAGGAATAAAGAAAAGTTAAAAAAGGGAGCTTATCTGTAATAGAACATAAATTAAGTGAGACAAACAGTAGAAAAAACATCACTCGCAGCACAGTGGGTTGGTGAGATGATGACATGGGACACATCTACGACTCGCGACCCGAATCCGGTGAGGGAAGCAACGCGGGAATTGTCCCTCAGGATCATGCAATTCCGGGAGCCCTTTTATGCAGGATCCGTGGGATTTTGTGACTTCATGACCCCGAGTTGCAGGGACGACGGGATATTCATTCTGTAATTGTGGTAGCGGTATTTTCCCGGTGATACCGACAAGCCATTGGGGACCCACATTTTATGTTATTTCAATTAGAATTAGGGTTATTTTGAGAGGGGGCTATTTATATCTTCTTATTTTCTATTTTTTTTCATACTTTTTGTTGTTGTTATATTATTTTGATATTGTTTTCACCCTTCTATTTTTCTATCTGAGCATTGTTTTTTTTTTTAAATTTCTTTCAGATGGTGTGTGAATCAAAATGGTGATCTCTCTCGGGTATTCAAAGACCACCTTCGTCGTTCACAGTTCGCAGCAGGAAAACTGCTGATTTTCGTTTTGGTTCCCTCTCCCGCTATTATATGCGTCACAATTTTAGCTGCCAAATTAAGTCAAATTCCTTTTTTCGGTTTCATTGAGCAGTGTGTTCTTAAAAAATTGGGTAACGACACATCATACAATGAAGATGGTGAGGACACAGAGGAGTACCAACTTCCAGTTGATGAGGAAAAGATGCACATATTTCCAACCGAGCCCGTAGGAAAGAGTCCAACTGAATTCAGGATGAGAGTTTAAAGCAGTCTTGAGTTTGAGGAACTGACACTAGAGGCATGGTGACACGACCTGGACCAAGGCTTGAATTAAGACTACTAAGGTCGAATGATAGGAACTAAATTTTCTATAGCAATGTAACATTTAACAAATGAAGAATTAAGAAAATAAATTTAATATTTGTTACTGGTTGTCTGCATCTTCTATAAAATTTTCTCTTCTTTGCTTATCATTTAATCACTCAATTGACATGAAAAGTTAGTTTAAATTAACAATGAGCTAAATATGCCAGTAAATACTCATAGTCTTTAGCTACAATAATACAAGGAAAAAAAAAATAATTTGCATATCAGTTAAAATTTTAATAAATCAATATAAATAATTATTATTATTCAAATAATCTTAGTACTTCAATAACATATCAATATCATTCTATGTCTGTACAAACGTCACAAAAACACCGTAAAAAAAATTATACTGATTAAGATACTTCAATATCAACATCATTTTCATATACGTGCATATAAACCTCAGTGTTCCTCCACTAGTACTATAAGAAAGTGACTGCATCATAGTCAGTCATACACGCACCAGAATTATATCGAAATCATTATTAATTAAAAATATATTTCATTTCAATTTGCATATTAGACAATAAATTTATAAATAATTCAAATGATAATTTAAATAATGTTGCGCACACAAATCATTTCTGATATTTAAACAAAAGTTCAATAGCATTCAAAATCACGAGTTTGTAGTAATTTCAACATAACTAATGACAACACCAATAAATGCATTTGATCCTTGAAAAATCAAAACATTATTATAGTATAAGAACATGAGTATTCACCTCAATGTTGATTAATTTGTCTTAATGTTGACTCTTAAACTCATAGTAGAAAATTTACATATTATTTTCAATAAAATACCCCCTTGCAAGCGAGATCCAAATTGCAACTTCCTCCCACAAGACTCGCTCCACCAATCAAATCCCACAAGCAAGAGCTCCATTACAATAACACATCTTCCACAACACCTTCCTCTTCGACAGCTCAATATCGTCATTGAATCCTTCTTCTCTGCTCGACAGCTCAAAATCGTCATTAAATCCTTCTACTATGCTCGAGTGTTGTCGCCTCCTATGCTCGACCCTAACGCCGCTGCCGCACTTCCCCTCCTTTGGCTGCTGGGAAACCATGGCTTGTGCTCGTCTCTCGCACTCTTCGATCTCTTGCAAAGTAAATCTCGCGTATTGTGTCATTTTTATAGGCGTGTAGGCTTCGGATCCCCTTTTTTAAATTTCCAGATTTCTCACTTGATCTCCCTTCTGTTCAATTTCCTCTACCTCAACGTTCAAATTTCCCACTCTGCACATCATCTTCCTCAATTCTTTGTTTGCATGAATCTTCTCTGTCTTCTCTCCGACTCAGCTCTTTGATTCTTCTCCCCCAAAAATAAAGGAAACGTTGCAATCTTCTCAACTTACAAAAACTTCATCCTCGAAATTTAAAAGCGGACCTTAAGTCATTTTTTTATTAAGCAGGTTAACATAAATTTTCTCTTAGGGTCTGTTTGGCGAAGCTGTAGATTATTTATAATCTGCTGATAAGCAGATTATTTTGATAATCTGATAATCTGTAGATTATCAGAATAATCTGGCTTGTTACCCAGTCAATTCTTTGAATCTATTGCCAATGTTTAGCCATCCTTCCTTATTAAAGTACGTTGTTGGTCTGTTACCCAGTTCTATTTCTTTAATACACAGATCACAAAAAAATATTTGTAACGTCTTTGTCTCACATTGTGGACTAGAACCAACAAACTGAAAAAAAAATTAAATAAAGTGTACAATAAGGATTGTGTGATATGCATGTGAATTTTTCTAAAATTAAATAAAGTGGACAAATGCATTATATCAAACATTAGAGGACCAAGAGTATCAGCCATGGAAAACAAGGAGTGGGAGAGGGCTGTCTCACGAGCAGTCTAGCAAACCACTTCAAATATCTTTTAAAGATGAATGTCTATAATGCATAACAAGCAACCACTTCAATTTATTCCAATGGCCATTTAAACATTCAGAATTTTCATAACAAACAACCACTTCAAATTTCTTCAATGCAGAGAATCACAATATTTGGTGTCAAGCATACGTATTACAAGCAAATCAATTAATAAACCAATTATTATAACTTCCACTCTATTACCAGAATTTTAAAAAGATTTCAGTTTAAGTGAATACGGAAAATCAGAATATGAGAAATAAAATTGTAAGATTTTTTCAGCAACAAAAACTAGGAACACAAAGGAAAAAGGAGTCCAACAAAAAATTAGCAGATTAAAAATTTTCATTGTCATTAAAGGTATCCAAACCAATTAGACATTAATTTCTACTAGTATACTATTCTAAGCTTCTTGAGAGCCTCCTCAACTTCCTATTCTAAGCTTGTTCTCATTTTGCTAGTATATTAGTCTACTAATCATAATGAAATTTCAATTATAGTAAATATGCCCCTGGCCAAAATCAATACCCTTACAACAATACAAATGAAAATATTAAGAATAATAACATTAATGAAAGAGATTGTNGGCCAGGGGTGTATCTGGTTATGTTTTAATAGTACTCCTCAAAGAGTCATATGTGTATGTTAAAAGTATAAAGTAAAGTTAATGCATGTAAAAGTTCATATTNGGCCAGGGGTGTATCTGGTTATGTTTTAATAGTACTCCTCAAAGAGTCATATGTGTATGTTAAAAGTATAAAATAAAGTTAATGCATGTAAAAGTTCATATTATTTCATTGAGTGAATTTCATTGATACATACATTAGATTATTGCAAGATTTCTTATAAAAATATGAAAGAATAACATGCATATTATTTTCTCTTCTTTGGGTTACTGTAGTTTAGATATGTGATTACTACTAGTTTATCTTTAGATAACTAATTANATATGAAAGAATAACATGCATATTATTTTCTCTTCCTTGGGTTACTGTAGTTTAGATATGTGATTACTACTAGTTTATCTTTAGATAACTAATTGTGTTATTTTAATATTTTCTTTTTACTTTTAAGTTTTTGAATAAAATAAATAGATAAGGAGCTTATGTATACAAAAAGCGACAGCAAGAACTAAATAGGTAAAAAATTCTACATGTTAATTAAATTGTTTTCTTTAGTGGCTCCATGAAAATTTGCATATTAAACTATTAGTGATAGAAATAGAACAACAGATAATTTATTTCCACCATCCGACCACCCATTCCTTTCTTGGTTAATTTCAAACCTCAGACTAAGTCATGACAAAAGACAAGCAAAAGCAACATCAGTCAGAAAGGCTAGTTTGTAAGAAATGTGAAAAAGATATTTTGGGCAGTGTTTAATGAATTCATGAAAGTGTTATAGATGTGGACAGTCAAGGCATCTTAAAATGAACTGTTTATAGGAAAAGAAAAGGGACAACAAACCACTCACATTTTAGAGATAAAGATAGCCCAAAAAATTATAGAAAGACAGTCAATCGACGAAACTCAAGTTTTGGAAAAACCTTTAATGCAAGCAAAGGAAGAAAGTTCAGAGCTCCGAAATGAGCAACTAGTGAAGACCTAAACAAGCATAAGAATATAAAGTGATTACAGGTACGCTTATGATTCAAGATCAACTTAACATTATTCTATTCGATCCAGGTGCATCACATTCTTTTATTTCTTATGAGCTTGATGTCAGTTTATCTATGGTATTATGCACTTTACTCCAGCCTTAGTTTATCGATGATCTCTTTGATCAATTAAAGGATGCAACTATATTTTCTCAGAATGATCTGAGATCGGGATATTATCAGGTCAGAGTCAAGGAGACAGATATAACTAAGACAACTTTTGGGATGTGAAATGGTTGTTATGAATTCTTAAAATTTCTTTTGGCTTAACTAAATGATTCAAGCATATGTTACAACAAAAGGAAACTTCTTAACAAGAAAAAAAAAAAAGAGTAAAAGCTCTTATTAAGTTCATAAAAAAATGCAGGAATGAACAAGATGGTTGAAAATTAGCAAGAATACCAGTAAAATAAATTGAGAAAATATAATTAGAGAATTTCAAAGATATGTACACAAACATACTACTATTTGGCAGCATCGGAATATAAGTTTATTAACTTGTTAAAAGATAAAGTTAGCTCCAAAAATAATTAGTGAGAGTGTGCATTTGACTTGATTTGGGGGCCTTCATTTCGTAAAGAATTTAAGTGCCGACACAGTTAAAGCTCTCAATATGGCTAAATTACATCGACAATCACATGGAAGAAATCATAAATAAAATATATACTGTCGACTTCGGAATATCATTTTTCCGACCAGTAGAGTCCAAAAATTGAACATTTCTATGCCAGCAGAGGAAAACTGCTCATACCCATTGCAACTATACAGCTATAGAAGTTGTTCAAAATAATTTTAAAAAGCATATTCAACATCTCAAAATTCACTCAATAAGAAGCAAAGATTCATAAAACTGAACCCAAGAAGTTGGGATAATGCTAGTAATGATGGTCCTTACAAGATTTTTAAAATAAAAAAGAACACTAATCCGAATACTCATGTATAAGCTTAAAATTTAAAAAGTAGGCAACTAAAAATAACAGAAAACCTAAATGATGCAATTACAAAAATAGAGAATTTCTATGCCAGCAGAGAAAACCTATTTGCTATATTTTTGAAACTGATCAAGATAAAAAAGTCATTTCACTGATGTTAAGTCCGTTTAAAAACTTACCATTTCAGTTGAAAGCACCACATTAAATTCTGTAATTTTCTTCAGAATTCCATCAAATTGTGCAGTCTGAAAGAGAAGCATTCCTTTCTGGATAATAAGATTCAAGAAAATTAGAGCATATCCAGCCTAAAAAGGCATTCCAAAGATGACATATATTGCACAGAAGATCAAATCCAGTATCCATGAGCAAGTGAAACATAGGTATTTATATTAGGACAGCATCCAAAGCAAGAAATATACAGAAAATATGATTTATGAGGTACTTCAGTTGAAAACAAAGCAGACATAATAGGCTTAAACTATAATGTATCAAGGAATAAAGAAAAGTTAAAAAAGGGAGCTTATCTGTAATAGAACATAAATTAAGTGAGACAAACAGTAGAAAAAACATCACTCGCAGCACAGTGGGTTGGTGAGATGATGACATGGGACACATCTACGACTCGCGACCCGAATCCGGTGAGGGAAGCAACGCGGGAATTGTCCCTCAGGATCATGCAATTCCGGGAGCCCTTTTATGCAGGATCCGTGGGATTTTGTGACTTCATGACCCCGAGTTGCAGGGACGACGGGATATTCATTCTGTAATTGTGGTAGCGGTATTTTCCCGGTGATACCGACAAGCCATTGGGGACCCACATTTTATGTTATTTCAATTAGAATTAGGGTTATTTTGAGAGGGGACTATTTATATCTTCTTATTTTCTATTTTTTTTCATACTTTTTGTTGTTGTTATATTATTTTGATATTGTTTTCACCCTTCTATTTTTCTATCTGAGCATTGTTTTTTTTTTTAAATTTCTTTCAGATGGTGTGTGAATCAAAATGGTGATCTCTCTCGGGTATTCAAAGACCACCTTCGTCGTTCACAGTTCGCAGCAGGAAAACTGCTGATTTTCGTTTTGGTTCCCTCTCCCGCTATTATATGCGTCACAATTTTAGCTGCCAAATTAAGTCAAATTCCTTTTTTCGGTTTCATTGAGCAGTGTGTTCTTAAAAAATTGGGTAACGACACATCATACAATGAAGATGGTGAGGACACAGAGGAGTACCAACTTCCAGTTGATGAGGAAAAGATGCACATATTTCCAACCGAGCCCGTAGGAAAGAGTCCAACTGAATTCAGGATGAGAGTTTAAAGCAGTCTTGAGTTTGAGGAACTGACACTAGAGGCATGGTGACACGACCTGGACCAAGGCTTGAATTAAGACTACTAAGGTCGAATGATAGGAACTAAATTTTCTATAGCAATGTAACATTTAACAAATGAAGAATTAAGAAAATAAATTTAATATTTGTTACTGGTTGTCTGCATCTTCTATAAAATTTTCTCTTCTTTGCTTATCATTTAATCACTCAATTGACATGAAAAGTTAGTTTAAATTAACAATGAGCTAAATATGCCAGTAAATACTCATAGTCTTTAGCTACAATAATACAAGGAAAAAAAAAATAATTTGCATATCAGTTAAAATTTTAATAAATCAATATAAATAATTATTATTATTCAAATAATCTTAGTACTTCAATAACATATCAATATCATTCTATGTCTGTACAAACGTCACAAAAACACCGTAAAAAAAATTATACTGATTAAGATACTTCAATATCAACATCATTTTCATATACGTGCATATAAACCTCAGTGTTCCTCCACTAGTACTATAAGAAAGTGACTGCATCATAGTCAGTCATACACGCACCAGAATTATATCGAAATCATTATTAATTAAAAATATATTTCATTTCAATTTGCATATTAGACAATAAATTTATAAATAATTCAAATGATAATTTAAATAATGTTGCGCACACAAATCATTTCTGATATTTAAACAAAAGTTCAATAGCATTCAAAATCACGAGTTTGTAGTAATTTCAACATAACTAATGACAACACCAATAAATGCATTTGATCCTTGAAAAATCAAAACATTATTATAGTATAAGAACATGAGTATTCACCTCAATGTTGATTAATTTGTCTTAATGTTGACTCTTAAACTCATAGTAGAAAATTTACATATTATTTTCAATAAAATACCCCCTTGCAAGCGAGATCCAAATTGCAACTTCCTCCCACAAGACTCGCTCCACCAATCAAATCCCACAAGCAAGAGCTCCATTACAATAACACATCTTCCACAACACCTTCCTCTTCGACAGCTCAATATCGTCATTGAATCCTTCTTCTCTGCTCGACAGCTCAAAATCGTCATTAAATCCTTCTACTATGCTCGAGTGTTGTCGCCTCCTATGCTCGACCCTAACGCCGCTGCCGCACTTCCCCTCCTTTGGCTGCTGGGAAACCATGGCTTGTGCTCGTCTCTCGCACTCTTCGATCTCTTGCAAAGTAAATCTCGCGTATTGTGTCATTTTTATAGGCGTGTAGGCTTCGGATCCCCTTTTTTAAATTTCCAGATTTCTCACTTGATCTCCCTTCTGTTCAATTTCCTCTACCTCAACGTTCAAATTTCCCACTCTGCACATCATCTTCCTCAATTCTTTGTTTGCATGAATCTTCTCTGTCTTCTCTCCGACTCAGCTCTTTGATTCTTCTCCCCCAAAAATAAAGGAAACGTTGCAATCTTCTCAACTTACAAAAACTTCATCCTCGAAATTTAAAAGCGGACCTTAAGTCATTTTTTTATTAAGCAGGTTAACATAAATTTTCTCTTAGGGTCTGTTTGGCGAAGCTGTAGATTATTTATAATCTGCTGATAAGCAGATTATTTTGATAATCTGATAATCTGTAGATTATCAGAATAATCTGGCTTGTTACCCAGTCAATTCTTTGAATCTATTGCCAATGTTTAGCCATCCTTCCTTATTAAAGGACGTTGTTGGTCTGTTACCCAGTTCTATTTCTTTAATACACAGATCACAAAAAAATATTTGTAACGTCTTTGTCTCACATTGTGGACTGGAACCAACAAACTGAAAAAAAAAATTAAATAAAGTGTACAATAAGGATTGTGTGATATGCATGTGAATTTTTCTAAAATTAAATAAAGTGGACAAATGCATTATATCAAACATTAGAGGGCCAAGAGTATCAGCCATGGAAACCAAGGAGTGGGAGAGGGTTGTCTCACGAGCAGTCTAGCAAACCACTTCAAATATCTTTTAAAGATGAATGTCTATAATGCATAACAAACAACCACTTTAATTTATTCCAATGGCCATTTACACATTCAGCATTTTCATAACAAACAACAACTTCAAATTTCTTCAATGCAGAGAATCACAATATTTGGTGTCAAGCATACGTATTACAAGCAAATCAATTAATAAGCCAATTATTATAACTTCCACTCTATTACCAGAATTTTAAGAAGATTTCAGTTCAAGTGAATACGANTATTTGAAATTTGCCAAGCTTCATTCTACCAAAGCTTAAAAAAATTTTCCATCAGGTAAGATGTCGTGAATTAGAAGAAGCAAGGAAAAAGCAAGGGCAGGTACAGGGNTTGCCAAGCTTCATTCTACCAAAGCTTAAAAAAATTTTCCATCAGGTAAGATGTCGTGAATTGGAAGAAGCACGGAAGAAGCAAGGGCAGGTACAGGCTGTAGCTGGCTGTAGTTGTAGCTGGATTTCCGTGAAATGAAACAAAAAGGAGGAATTGGAAATGAAATAAAAAGGAGGAAATGAGAGATGTCGTGAAGCATACCTGAGGTGCGGGTAAAGCACTAGAAACAAAGCTTGGCCTTCGATCCGATCTGCGGGCATCAACGAGAGGAGCGCCAGGCCTTCGATCCGATCTGCAGAGGAACCGTAGAGAGGAACGCCAGGCCTTCGATCCGATCTGCAGGCATCAACGAGAGCGGCGATCGACGACAGCGAAGCGAGCTGGGGAACGGGGACGGTCGTCGTTCGTGAGATCTAGGACTTCCGGAGAGATTGAGGGTTGCGGTGTAATAATCCCACGCTGAACGCCGAACGCGGGAGGTTGGGAGCGTCGAAGGAGCGAACGAAAGATATAGGATTTTAACACTGCGTTTACCGATCGCAGGACCGAACGCCTGAACAAACGCCAACACGGCATCTCGAAAACGCCGGACGCGGAGAAGAAGCTGCGCCAAACGGGCCCTTAGACTATCTTTTCTATAATTTAGGGTGTATCATTATGTCTTAATTGATATAATTATTAATTTAACTTAAATTTTTTATTTTTTTATTATTAAAAAAATTAATAATTTCCCTAGTGGCTCTTTCATTAAGAATTCATTAATTAGATCTAAATTTTGTACTCTGATATCACTAATCACGACCCGACTCCGGGTTTAAAATTAACCAAGGTGAGAACAGACGGTCAAACAGTGAGAACTAAATTCTTTACATTTATTTACTATTTAACAAACAAAAAAAATCACTAATCAAATTAAAATAAAAAAATACATTTATTAGTATCGCATTACTGGATGTCTGTATCTTATATCAATATTTTTTCTTCTATCGCTCATCTTTTAATAACTTAAATGTAACAACAATAACAACAAAATTTAAATCTCACTACATGGGGTCGACTACATGAATCCTTTTCCTCCATTGCATCTTATTTAGTGTCATTTTTTTTATTTAGTTCTAATAAATTAAGATCATTTTTTATAAAATAAGCCCAAATCTTCCTAGATCTACCTCTGCCTTTCTTAATATAAGTCGAATATAAAACATCTACTCTCCTAATCAGATCATCAGATGGTTGATGCTTAATGTGACCAAACCATCTAAAACGACTTTCTCTGATTTTGTACGTCACAGGAGCANCTCTGCCTTTCTTAATATAAGTCGAATATAAAACATCTACTCTCCTAATCAGATCATCAGATGGTTGATGCTCAATGTGACCAAACCATCTAAAACGACTTTCTCTGATTTTGTCCGTCACAGGAGCAACACAAACCCTATCACGAATATATTCATTTCACATTTTGTCTANTCTCCAAAGGATATCACTTGGAACCTTATCGTAAGCTTCTTCTAAATCAATAAAAATCAAAGGTAGATTCTCATTATTATCTCTAAACTTCTCCATCAAACTTCCCAATAAATGTATAACTCCCATAGTAGACCTGCCCGACATAAATCCAAATTGATTATGAGAAATCTTTGTAATACGTCTTAACCCATGTTCCATTACCCTCTCCCATCCCATAATTTTAAAGTATGACACATCAACTTAATTCTTATATAATTTGCACACTCTTGTGCATCCACTTTATTCTTAAAAATGGTGACCAAAACACTCTTCCTCCACTCCTCAAACATTCTTTTAATTTTTAAAATAAGGATAAAGAGTTTAGTAAGCAAAGAAACTCCCAAATCTCTCAAAGATTTCCATACTTCAATTCAGACTTTCCACCCTTGGTTTTCTTTAAAGCCTCTTNGACTTGAATATAAGTCGTACCAACACCTTTCTTCTCAAGAACTCTCCAAAGGATATCACTTGGAACCTTATCTCTAAACTTCTCCATCAAACTTCCCAATAAATGTATAACTCTCATACTAGACCTGCCCGACATAAATCCAAATTGATTATGAGAAATCTTTGTAATACCGTCTTAACCCATGTTCAATTACCCTCTCCCATCCCATAATTTTAAAGTATGACATATCAACTTAATTCTTATATAATTTGCACACTCTTGTGCATCCACTTTATTCTTAAAAATGGTGACCAAAACACTCTTCCTCCACTCCTCAAACATTCTTTTAATTTTTAAAATAAGAATAAAGAGTTTAGTAAGCAAAGAAACTCCCAAATCTCTCAAACATTTCCATACTTCAATTCAGACTTTCCACCCTTGGTTTTCTTTAAAGCCTCTTCAACGTCTTTTTTACTAATGCAACAGTAAAAATGAAACATTTTATTATTATTAACGATATTAAAAATACTAAGGTCGATCGTATTTTCAGAAACATCATTAAAAGTTTATCTGAATAACTCATCCACCTATGTTGAATATCTTTTTCTAAGAAAAATACTTTTTGATTTTCATCTTTAATACACTTTACTTGAGTTAAATCTTTACTTTTCTTTTCTCTTTGTTTGACTAGTTTATATATATATTTTTCACCCTCCTTAGTATCTAATATATTATAAAGATCATTAAAATCATAATTTTTAGTGTCACATATTATTCTTTTAGACTTCCTGCAGACTATTTAATATTACTCCCAGTTCTCTAAGCTTTTACATTTAAAATAATTTTTATAATATAATTTCTTATATTTTATCTTTTCTTACACATTATTATTCCAACGCTAAGTATTTTTATTTAAAGAATTTTTTTCTTTTGATTCTCGAAGTACTTCCTTTGCAACATGTTTAATAGTATTTATTACTTTATCACACATAACATTTGCTTCATCATGAATATCCCAAATATTGCAATCTTGAAATTTACTCATAAAAATAATTTCATTTGTCTCTGTTAGGTTCCCACATCTAATTCGACGAAGATGAGTCATAATATTCTTTATTTACAACTCTTCATCTTAAAAAAATGATCTTAATTTATTTGTTTTCATCTTTTAATAACTTAAAAACCTAAAAAAATTAGTTTAAGAGAATAATGAGTTAAACAAACCAGTAAATACTCATGCTCTTAAGCAACAGTAATACAAAGAAAAATAAAGTAATATACATGTCAGTTAATCTTTTAATAAATTAATATAAATAATTGATGTTATTCAAAGATCTTACTATATCAATAGCATATCATTAATTCTATATATATACAACGGTCGCAAAAGCATCATAAAATTAAGGTACCTCAATATTAATATTCCTTTCCATATACATGCATGAGTACCTTAGTGTTCCCCACTAATATTGTAAATGTGTTACTCTATCATAATCAGTCATGCACCTACAAGTAACAACAACAACAACAACAGACCTTTATCCCACTAAGTGGAGTTTGGTTACAAGAATCATTTTTCTCAACTAAGTCATATTAACTGTCATATTTTCATTTAATTCTAAAATATTAAGATAATTTTTTATAAAATAAGTGCAAGTTTTAGATCAGCCTTTGTCTTTCTTAACATAAGTTGAAATGATGATGTCATATCCAGATGAGAATCAATTACATTGAATTTAGTTAATGAAAAATAATTTGCTGACAACAAGGCTAAGGTCCTGTATAATGAAAATCTTCTTGAAGAAACTGAGAAGAAAATATGGATTCAATGGAAAATGACATATGAGCAGGAGTATGAAGCGCTTATTGAAATGACAGATGACCCACAAAATATCTTATCTCAAATACGCCGAGTCATCCTACTGGAGGATCCCTACCAAGGTTCAACTGACGAACAAAATTTAAGATTTAGGGTTGGAGTCACTTAGAACTTTTGACGGAAAATATAACAGAAAATATAAGAAAATATTGCTTATAAACTTGCTTACAGAGAATACTGAAATCAAACTTGAGAGTAAACACCAAAGGTTGTGAACCGGTGTCTGCAACTAAAATACAGAAGAACTTATATAGAGGAGAACACTGACATAAAACCGGAAACTAGCCATTACAAAATCATGGACATGCCCACTGGTTTACAAAACTGCGGGCGGAAAATAGACATTTTAGGGAGAGACAAATTCTCCCTTATCTAAACATATGGTGGAAAGGATTCCACCAGACACATAATAAATGGGTGGTCCCCACAAAACATTAATTTAAAACAATAATGCAGACTCTGAATGACAAGATGGGCCCACTATTTCCACTAGACAGCATTATTGAGCCCCTTTTCCATCAGCATCATGAGCACGTGTATGATTGTGTTGAGTTCAGACTCTTTACGGTAGACATACGGCCCGAGATCTTTGTACACGTTGTCTTTTATGGTATTACGCTTGCAATACAGAAATTTTGTTTCGTATATTGTTCAGAGGACGTTGAGTTCCTCGATAACTCTTTCAACTTGTTCTTTTCCAATTGTCCTTGCTGCTCCTTGCAACCTTGTTCTAGCGTCAAGGTTGATGGGGTGGTCAAAACATGACCAAAGTAGTTCCCAGTGTATGTAGCTGGCGTCCTTGACTTGTTCTGAATTACAATGACGACCATTTCTGAACCATTGTCATCGTTCTTCGAATGCGGCTTTGTCTGTTTTAATTCTCCACTGGAAATCAACTCCTGATGCAATTTCCGAATATAACTCCTTTCCTTTATTGCCTCTTCCAGAATCCATTCCTTGGCTGAAAATATTAAGTTGATTCTAATATCTCCTGCAACAAGAATAAAGATTAGCCTTAACAATGTTATTTTTCCCGTCAATATGCTCTATGGACGGTGATCCCCAAGCCGTTGAAATCAGTGAATGATAGCCATCGCACCCTTGATGACTTGTTTTGGGCTGATTTATGATAAAAAGAGATGATAACTTGACAATCGGTCCTCAAGGTGATTTTTGATTTGTCCAAGTAATGGATTTTTAAAGAATTCAAAGTTTCCATACATGCAAAAATTTCTGCATCTATGGTAGATTTGATAATTGGAAATTTTCTACTGGCGTAGGCACAAATTCTTTCTGATGATTTTGAATCATTTTTCAAGTTCTTCCATTTGCAGATGCCACCCCATCCTTCCATGCACCCATCATTCTCCAGAATAATATATGCGTTTGGTGGTGGGATTTCTAGATCTGGGAGATTTTGGACAAGATCTTTAATTTTCTGGACCAATGCCCAATCATGTTCTTTCATTCTTTTATCTCCATGGGGAGATATTTTTTGATATAATGGGCCTAGTAAAATTCCCAAATTTGATATATAACCTCGTGTATAGTTAAGAATCCCAAGCCATGATCTTAAGCCCGACTTTTCCTTTAATCTTTCATTAGGAAAATCAATGATCTTTCTGATGATATGCTACTGTAGTTTTATCTTACATTGTTTTATTACCGCACCAAGAAATTCTATTTCTGTCACTGTGATTTTCATTTTGGTCGGCGAAAGCACCAATCCTTCTTTTTCTACAATTCTGAGGAATATTTATAGATGTGTCTTATGTTCCTCTTCATTTCTGCTAAAAATTATTATATCGTCAATGTTGACTGCAAGAAAGTCCATGCAGCATTTAAAACAATTATCCATTTTTCTTTGAAATATTGCTGGAGCATTTTTCAATCCAAATGGCATTACGAGCCATTCGTATAGCTTAATCAACATTGTGAAAGTTGTCCACTAGGGTGAATCCGGGTGCATTACTACTTGGTAGAATCTGCTTTTTAAAACGAACTTGGAGGAGACATTACTATTTCCAATCTTTTTAATCGGCGTATTAATTCCTAGGAGGAAGTATTGATCCTTATGCATATTGTCGTTTAGAGATCGATAATTGAAAATCATCCTCTCCTTTCCTCTGATTTCTCTTTTTGTTCTTGGGTCAATGGTGACTCTTGAATGAACTATGATGGCCATAGTTCTGTGTCGGCATGTACTTGGGTGGATGACCTTCAGGTTGAGAAGTGCGTTAACATGGTCTTCGAATTGTGACTGCATAGCAGGAGTCACATGCTTTAGTGGTTTATCTTGTATGGTGACATCCGGGTTGATGATGTCAATTTTGCACACCACTTTGTTTTTTGGCCAGTGCTGCAATGGGTTTTCACCGATATACTCGTTGCTTCTTAATCTGCTCAGTAGTGGTTGCAACCTTCATGTAAAAGCATTTTCTGCGAAAGCCCACCCGTATTCTGGTGGTTGTAATTCAAGGAAAAACCCGTAATCCATGTTGAGTTCTTGAATTTGTTTTGCCTCGACTTCCACCTCAAGAGTTGTTGGGACATGAGTAATTTCTTTCTAGAAAGTTACTGTGTTCCCTTCTACTCTAATGCCACCATGCAGACTTCTGATGAAGTTGCATCCGATTAGCATTTGGATGTCATCTACGACATATATTTCCATGCAGAAGATTAAGAGAATTCTGAAGTTATGTTCCCCTATATACATCTTTCATTCCTTTAATTTCCTTCCTGATTCCGTAGTGGAGTTAACTCCACTAAACTTCACCTGATAATTTAGTTCCTCAATAACAGCTTTTGGGATGTTGCCGATGTTGGCGTAACATGTTGTGGCTTCGTGTCGATGATTGCACTTAAGTTAAATCGTTCAACTCCGGCAATTTCAAATGTTACTGCAACACTGTATAATGTATTTAACATTTTCTGTGGATTCCTTTGTGCTTGCTCTTTTACAGATTCCCACATCATCTTTAATCCATCGACTTCCTCAGTGATGAACTGAGTTAAGTCTTCTTCATCTTCTTCTTCGATAACAACTTTTCCTTTATCGTGTATTGCCAACTCTCGGAGGTCATTGTTGAGGTGAACCTCTATATCTGCTTGGATTTTTCTCTTTTAACCTGCTATTTTCTTCATCAAGATAGTCCACGTACTTAATCAATTCTTGTATCAAAAAATCTTTTGATTGAAATTGTAATAAAGTTAATTCCTTCATTTCTATGGCCAAGTAAAATTTTGCATATAGTGGGCACGCCGTCATTTTGCATGATGTCAATTGTAACATTTCCTTCATAGTCTTCGTTGCCATCATCAACGGAGCTATTATCAGATAAAATAACATCATCTTTCTCCTTGGAGTCATCATCATCATCATCACCAAGGCTGTTATTCCCACCAACCTTCGCCAATGACTCAGTGTCATTGTTGTATTTATTAAAATATAAGAATAATAAGAATGGGTCATCCTCATCTTCTTCGTTTTCGACGATCCTTTAGCTATTTCAATTTGGTATCAGAGCCAAGTTGGGCTAATCTTTTTCGTATCTCAGGAAAACCGAGTAAAAGTTACTTAATTACAGTTGATATAATCAACATGATCTGAGTAGGATCTTTCTTAGTTTTTGTTCATGAAATTTTGACATCCTGAGTTAAGAAGGTAAGAATACTCAACGTCCTTATCAGCTTATGCGTACTTATTTCTGGGTTTATGATTTTTTAGGTCGAACACTGTCGGTTATTGATTTAAGATCTACAAATGAATATTAATCAGGACGCTTTGACCTATTAATTCAGCCAGTAACCCTGAGTGCCACGACGAGACTCTGGAATGAGCACTGTAGAATTGTAGGGGAGAAAAGGAATTAATAGGGTAGCATTCAGGAACCTGATTATGTTTTGTTTCTGATCTTATTTTAATAATTTGATCTAGATATCTGTTATAAGAAATCATAATTTCAAGAATAAGAGTTATAAGGCTGAGGGCAGGCGAATCTCATGAGCTAAAACCAATTAAGAAGCTGAAAAGAGAGTCNAGAGAATACTGAAATCAAACTTGAGAGTAAACACCAAAGGTTGTGAACCGGTGTCTGCAACTAAAATACAGACGAACTTATATAGAGGAGAAGACTGACATAAAACCGGAAACTAGCCATTACAAAACCATGGACATGCCCACTGGTTTGCAAAACCGCGGGCGGAAAATAGACATTTTAGGGAGAGACAAATTCTCCCTTATCTAAACATATGGTGGAAAGGATTCCACCAGACACATAATAAATGGGTGGTCCCCACAAAACATTAATTTAAAACAGTAATACAGACTCTGAATGACAAGATGGGCACACTATTTCCACTAGACAGCATTATTGAGCCCCTTTTCCATCAGCATCATGAGCACGTGTATGATTGTGTTGAGTTCAGACTCTTTACGGTAGACATACGGCCCGAGATCTTTGTACACGTTGTCTTTTATGGTATTACGCTTGCAATACAGAAATTTTGTTTCGTATATTGTTCAGAGGACGTTGAGTTCCTCGATAACTCTTTCAACTTGTTCTTTTCCAATTGTCCTTGCTGCTCCTTGCAACCTTGTTCTAGCGTCAAGGTTGATGGGGTGGTCAAAACATGACCAAAGTAGTTCCCAGTGTATGTAGCTGGCGTCCTTGACTTGTTCTGAATTACAATGACGACCATTTCTGAACCATTGTCATCGTTCTTCGAATGCGGCTTTGTCTGTTTTAATTCTCCACTGGAAATCAACTCCTGATGCAATTTCCGAATATAACTCCTTTCCTTTATTGCCTCTTCCAGAATTCATTCCTTGGCTGAAAATATTAAGTTGATTCTAATATCTCCTGCAACAAGAATAAAGATTAGCCTTAACAATGTTATTTTTCCCGTCAATATGCTCTATGGACGGTGATCCCCAAGCCGTTGAAATCAGTGAATGATAGCCATCGCACCCTTGATGACTTGTTTTGGGCTGATTTATGATAAAAAGAGATGATAACTTGACAATCGGTCCTCAAGGTGATTTTTGATTTGTCCAAGTAATGGATTTTTAAAGAATTCAAAGTTTTCATACATGCAAAAATTTCTGCATCTATGGTAGATTTGATAATTGGNAAATCAGTGAATGATAGCCATCGCACCCTTGATGACTTGTTTTGGGCTGATTTATGATAAAAAGAGATGATAGCTTGACAATCGGTCCTCAAAGTGATTTTCGATTTGTCCAAGTAATGGATTTTTAATGAATTCAAAGTTTCCATACATGCAAAAATTTCTGCATCTATGGTAGATTTGATAATTGAAAATTTTCTACTGGCGTAGGCACAAATTCTTTCTGATGATTTTGAATCATTTTTCAAGTTCTTCCATTTGCAGATGCCACCCCATCCTTCCATGCACCCATCATTCTCCAGAATAATATATGCGTTTGGTGGTGGGATTTCTAGATCTGGGAGATTTTGGACAAGATCTTTAATTTTCTGGACCAATGCCCAACCATGTTCTTTCATTCTTTTATCTCCATGGGGATATGTTTTTTGATATAATGGGCCTAGTAAAATTCCCAAATTTGATATATAACCTCGTGTATAGTTAAGAATCCCAAGCCATGATCTTAAGCCCTGCTTTTCCTTTAATCTTTCATTAGGAAAATCAACGATCTTTCTGATGATATGCTACTGTAGTTTTATCTTACATTGTTTTATTACCGCACGAAGAAATTATATTTCTGTCACTTTGATTTTCATTTTGGTCGGCGAAACCACCAATCCTTCTTTTTCTACAATTCTGAGGAATATTTACAGATGTGTCTTATGTTCCTCTTCATTTCTGCTAAAAATTATTATATCGTCAATGTTGACTGCAAGAAAGTCCATGCAGCATTTAAAACAATTATCCATTTTTCTTTGAAATATTGCTGGAGCATTTTTCAATCCAAATGGCATTACGAGCCATTCGTATAGCTTAATCAGCACTGTGAAAGCTGTCCACTGGACTGAATCCGGGTGCATTACTACTTGGTGGAATCTGCTTTTTAAAACGAACTTGGAGGAGACATTACTATTTCCAATCTTTTTAATCGGCGTATTAATTCCTAGGAGGAAGTATTGATCCTTATGCATATTGTCGTTTAGAGATCGGTAATTGAAAATCATCCTCTCCTTTCCTCTGATTTCTCTTTTCGTTCTTGGGTCAATGGTGACTCTTGAATGAACTATGATGGCCATAGTTCTGTGTCGGCATGTACTTGGGTGGATGACCTTCAGGTTGAGAAGTGTGTTAACATGGTCTTCGAATTGTGACTGCATAGCAGGAGTCACATGCTTTAGTGGTTTATCTTGTATGGTGACATCCGGGTTGATGATGTCAATTTTGCACACGACTTTGTTTTTTGGCCAGTGCTGCAATGGGTTTTCACCGATATACTCGTTGCTTCTTAATCTGCTCAGTAGTGGTTGCAACCTTCATGTAAAAGCATTTTCTGCGAAAGCCCACCCGTATTCTGGTGGTTGTAATTCAAGGAAAAACCCGTAATCCATGTTGAGTTCTTGAATTTGTTTTGAGTTGTTGGGACATGAGTAATTTCTTTGTAGAAACTTACTGTGTTCCCTTCTACTCTAATGCCACCATGGAGGCTTCTGATGAAGTTGCATCTGATTAGCATTTGGATGTCATCTACGACGTCTATTTCCATGCAGAAGATTAAGAGAATTCTGAAGTTATGTTCCCCTATATACATCTTTCATTCCTTTAATTTCCTTCCTGACTCCGTAGTGGAGTTAACTCCACTAAACTTCACCTGATAATTTAGTTCCTCAATAACAGCTTTTGGGATGTTGCCGATGTTGGTGTAACATGTTGTGTCTTCGGTGTCGATGATTGCACTTAAGTTAAATCGTTCAACTCCGGCAATTTCAAATATTACTGCAACACTGTATAATGTATTTAACATTTTCTGTGGATTCCTTTGTGCTTGCTCTTTTACAGATTCACACATCATCTTTAATCCATTGACTTCCTCAGTGATGAACTGAGTTAAGTCTTCTTCATCTTCTTCTTCGATAACAACTTTTCCTTTATCGTGTATTGCCAACTCTCGGAGGTCATTGTTGAGGTGAACCTCTATATCTGCTTGGATCTTTCTCTTTTAACCTGCTATTTTCTTCATCAAGATAGTCCACGTACTTAATCAATTCTTGTATCAAAAAATCTTTTAATTGAAATTGTAATAAAGTTAATTCCTTCTTCATTTCTATGGCCAAGTAAAATTTTGCATATAGTGGGCACGCCGTCATTTTGCATGATGTCAATTGTAACATTTCCTTCATAGTCTTCGTTGCCATCATCAACGGAGCTATTATCAGATAAAATAACATCATCTTTCTCCTTGGAGTGATCATCATCATCATCACCAAGGCTGTTATTCCCACCAACCTTCGCCAATGACTCAGTGTCATTGTTGTATTTATTAAAATATAAGAATAATAAGAATGGGTCATCCTCATCTTCTTCGTTTTCGACGATCCTTTAGCTATTTCAATTTGGTATCAGAGCCAAGTTGGGCTAATCTTTTTCGTATCTCAGGAAAACCGAGTAAAAGTTACTTAATTACAGTTGATATAATCAACATGATCTGAGTAGGATCTTTCTTAGTTTTTGTTCATGAAATTTTGACATCCTGA
The DNA here is from genome assembly GCA_002079205.1 of Phalaenopsis hybrid cultivar. Lineage (NCBI taxonomy): Eukaryota > Viridiplantae > Streptophyta > Magnoliopsida > Asparagales > Orchidaceae > Phalaenopsis > Phalaenopsis hybrid cultivar. Next base: position 22,652 of record JXCR01124022.1, on the reverse strand, counting down.
GTTAAGAAGGTAAGAATACTCAACGTCCTTATCAGCTTATGCGTACTTATTTCTGGGTTTATGATTTTTTAGGTCGAACACTGTCGGTTATTGATTTAAGATCTACAAATGAATATTAATCAGGACGCTTTGACCTATTAATTCAGCCAGTAACCCTGAGTGCCACGACGAGACTCTGGAATGAGCACTGTAGAATTGTAGGGGAGAAAAGGAATTAATAGGGTAGCATTCAGGAACCTGATTATGTTTTGTTTCTGATCTTATTTTAATAATTTGATCTAGATATCTGCTATAAAAAATCATAATTTCAAGAATAAGAGTTATAAGGCTGAGGGCAGGCAAATCTCATGAGCTAAAACCAATTAAGAAGCTGAAAAGAGAGTTTAGATTATATAAAACTAAGTTATAAAAACTTTGAAAGGGTAAACCTGAGATACTTTCACTTTTACGCTTGTCTCATCTTCTGTTTTTATGAACGATTGGGTTCAATCCTCTGCATCATCTGATTACAAAGCTGCACTTACTGCAATTAATTCCCTTGAACCACCTGCTTTAGGTTTTGTTAACCCAACTGAAGCACGCAATGTTCAGGCAAGAAAAGTATTATGAAATGCTTGATTATCCTCCACCCAAACCAAAGCCAGTTACCGAAACTCCACCTATCCAAAATAATTTCCCCTCTGACCCAGAAACTCCACAAAAATTACCAGAACCAGAAATAACCTACCCAAATATCGAGAGTCAACTTGCTGAACTCGAATATCCCAGGCTCAGAAAAATGGCTGACAAGGCTGATAAAGCCTACGCATCCATATCATCCTCCTCTTACCTCCCGCCAAATAAACCAGTAATGGGTCCAGTTATGTACCCGCAAGCCACGACGGGGAAGCAATATGAGCCCTCAATTTCATCCTCCTACAACAACCACAGAGCTAAAGCCTCTAATTTCAAAAGGACTTATCAGCAAAATATGTGGAACCTCCCATCTGCCGGAATCACACAAAGTGTTCTGTTGGTATTACCGGATGATTTCTCTTTATATGATGATGTCATATACAGATGAGAATATTTTACATTGAATTTAGTTAATGAAAAACAATTTGCTGACAACAAGGCTAAGGTCCTGTACATTGAAAATCTTCTTAGAGAAGCTGACAAGAAAATATGAATTCAATAGAGGATGACCTATGAGCAGGAGCATGAAGCGCTCATTGAAATGACAGATGACCCACAAAATATCTTATCTCAAATACGTCGAGCCATCCTACTGGAGGATCCCTACCAAAGTTCAACTGACGAACAGAATCGAGCATATCTTGATCTTGAAAGATTGGTGTGCCTTGAGATCAAAAATTTATTTGAATACATGAATGATTACAGGACTCTTGCTGCAAAATCATAGCGTATGTACATTGATAGCGAATTATAAGAAATTTTTTTTAAAAAGATGCCCCCTGTTATTAGAGATGAAATTGAAAAAGCTTTCAAGGAAAAGCATTCAGGAAATACAGTTGGAGTCATGCCAAGAATATGTTTTACATATCTGTACCTATCTGATTTATGCAAACGAGCTGCTATCCAGAAGGGAATCAAAGACCTGTCAATCTGCAAGAAAATACCTATTCCAGGGTATTATAATAATCACAAACGATACGGTCTAAGGAAGGCTACGAGTTACAAAGACAAGCCATATGACTCTCATGTCCGTGTGGTAAAGAACAAAAATAAAGCAAAGTCCACAAAATGCAGGTGCTACATCTGCGGGGAAGGACATTTTGCCAGAGAATGCAAAAGCAAGATTGACAATATGGCTCGCGCGGCCATAGTAAACAATCTAGAATTGCCAGAAGACTATGACGTGTTGTCCGTAAGATTTGACGAAGATCCTTCAGATGCAATATGCTCTATATCAGAAGGCAAATGAGACATTAATGTCGTATTGCATATACGGTCAGCATTGAAAAATTGTCCAGTTGAGGAAACTGGATATATGCTTAAAAAAAAAGACCTATGATGGAGGTATAAAGTAAAGATCTCTGAAGATCAAGAGAAATGTGACCACCAGTGGAAATTTAATAAACCCATTGTTGGACACCATTTCAGATGCACATATTGTTCGATCATCACAAACATAAGTATGCGAATTCATTGCGTCTTATGCAAAATGACGGCGTGCCCACTATGTGCAAAATTTTACTTGGCCATAGAAATCAAGAAGGAATTAACTCTATTACAATTCCAATCAAAAGATTTTTTGATACAAGAATTGATTAAGTACGTGGACCATCTTGTTGAAGAAAATAAGAGGTTAAAAGAGAAGATCCAAGCCGATATAGAGGTTCACCTCAACAATGACCTTCGAGCGTTGGCAATACATGATAAAGAAAAAGCTGTTATCGAAGTAGAAGATGAAGACTTAACTCAGTTCATCACTGAGGAAGTCAATGGATCAAAGATGATATGCGAATCTGTAAAGGAGCAAGCACAAAGGAATCCACAAAAAAGGTTAAATAGGTTATACAGTGTTACAGTAACATTTGAAATTGCCAGAGTTGAACGATTTAACTTAAGTGCAATCATCGACACCGGAGCCACAACATATTACGCCAACATCGACAACATCCCAAAAGCTGTTATTGAGGAACTAAATTATCAGGTGAAGTTTAGTGGAGTTAACTCCATTACTGAGTCAGGAAGAAAATTAAAGGAATGAAAGATGTATATAGGGGAACATAACTTTAGAATTCTCTTAATCTTCTGTATGGAAATAGACGTCGTAAATGACATCCAAATGCTAATCGGATGCAACTTCATCAGAAGTCTGCATTGTGGCATGACAGTAGAAGGGAACACAATAACATTCTACAAAAAAATTACCCATGTCCCAACAACTCTTGAGGTGAAAGCCAAGTCGAAACAAATTCAAGAACTCGACATGGATTACGGGTTCTTCCTTAAATTACAACCACCAGAATACGGGTGGACCTTCGCAGAAAATGCTTTTACACAAAGGTACCAACCACTACTAAGCAGATTAAGAAGCAGCGGATATATCAGTGAAAACTTATTGCAGCACTAGTCAAAAAACAAAGTCGTGTGCAAAATTGACATCATCAACCCGGATGTCAC
>JXCR01124022.1:0-18719 GCA_002079205.1 Phalaenopsis hybrid cultivar | reverse complement strand
GAAGACTTAACTCAGTTCATCACTGAGGAAGTCAATGGATCAAAGATGATATGCGAATCTGTAAAGGAGCAAGCACAAAGGAATCCACAAAAAAGGTTAAATAGGTTATACAGTGTTACAGTAACATTTGAAATTGCCAGAGTTGAACGATTTAACTTAAGTGCAATCATCGACACCGAAGCCACAACATATTACGCCAACATCGGCAACATCCCAAAAGCTGTTATTGAGGAACTAAATTATCAGGTGAAGTTTAGTGGAGTTAACTCCACTACTGAGTCAGGAAGAAAATTAAAGGAATGAAAGATGTTATATAGGGGAACATAACTTCAGAATTCTCTTAATCTTCTGTATGGAAATAGACGTCGTAAATGACATCCAAATACTAATCGGNTCCATCAGCATCATGAGTGCGTGTATGATTGCGTTGAGTTCATACTCGTTACGGTAGACATACGGCCTAAGAACATTGTATACGTTGTCTTTTGTGGTATTGCACTTGCAATACAGAGATTTTGTTTCATATATTGTTCGTAGGATGTTGAGTTCCTCAATAACTCTTTCAACTTATTATTTTTCAATTGTCCTTGCTGCTCCTTACAATCTTGTTCTAGCGTCAAGGTTGATGAGGTGGTTAAAACATGACCAAAGTAATTCCCAGTAGATGTAGCTGGCANGCCCCTTTTCCATCAGCATCATGAGTGCGTGTATGATTGCGTTGAGTTCATACTCGTTACGGTAGACATACGACCTGAGATCATTGTACATGTTGTCTTTTGTGGTATTGCACTTGCAATACAGAGATTTTGTTTCATATATTGCTCGTAGGATGTTGAGTTCTCGATAACTCTTTCAACTTATTATTTTTCAATTGTCCTTGCTGCTCCTTACAATCTTGTTCTAGCGTCTAGGTTGATGGGTGGTCAAAACATGACCAAAGTAATTCCCAGTAGATGTAGCTGACGTCCTTGACTTGTCCTGAATTACAAGGGCGGCCATTTCTGAACCTCTGTCATCGTTCTTCGAATGCGGCTTTGTCTGCTTTAATTCTCCACTGGAAATCAACTCCTGATGCAATTTCCGAATATAACTCCTTTTCTTTATTGTGTCTTCCAGAATTCATTCCTTGGCTGAAAATATAGAGTTGATTCTAATATCTCCTGCAACAAGAATAAATGTTAGCCTTGGTAATGAGTCGGCGAGAATGTTATTTTTCCCGTCAATATGCTTGAAATGGACGGTGATCCCCAGCCGTTGATGAAATCAGTGAATGATAGCCATCGCTTGATGGCTTGTTTTGGGCTGAGATGACGGCTTGACAACCAGTCCTCAAAGTGATTTTTGATTTGTCCAAATAATGGATTTTTAAGGAATTCAAAGTTTCCATACATGCAAAAATTTATGCATCTATGGTAGATTTGATAATTTAAAATTTTTCACTGGCGTAGGAACAAATTTTTTCAGATGATTTTGAATCATTTTTCAAGTTCTTCCATTTGAACCAACGTTTAATGTGCACAAATTAAATGTCAACGTTTAATGGTCAACANTTTTCACTGGCGTAGGAACAAATTTTTTCAGATGATTTTGAATCATTTTTCAAGTTCTTCCATTTGAACCAATGTTTAATGTGCACAAATTAAATGTCAACGTTTAATGGTCAACACTAAAACGTCTACTCTCCTAACTAGATCATCAGATGGTCAACGTTTAATGTGCACAAACCATCTAAGGCAACTCCCTAATTTTGTCCGCTACAGATGCTGCACCAAACACATCACAGATATATAAATTTTGCATTTTGTCTCTGAGTTTAAAGCTACTCATCCACCTAAGCATTCTCATCTCAACAACAGTTAATTTTATGCCTCTCTTTTAAAGGCCAACATTCGACGCCAAAGAGCATTGCATGCCTCATCACAATCTTATAAAATTTTCCTTCTAGTCTAAGCGGTACTTTTCTATTACACAATAGGCCTGAAGCATTCCTTCGCTTCAATCAACCAACTTGAATTCTACTAATAACATTCACATTTACATCACTGTCACTTTGAACATCAAAACCAAGACATCTAAAGTGTTCATACATTTTAATAATTTGGTCACCCAAGGTTACAACTCTGTCATTAAAGCTATTACCACCAAAATTACATTAATGTATTTAGTTTTTGTTCTCCTCAAATGAAGGCCTTTAGACTCCAATGTCGACATCCATAATTTATGTTCTTCCTGAGCCATTTCTCTATCCTTATCCATAAGAAGTATAATATCAGCGAAAAGCATACACCAGGGTACATCCTCTTGTAAATGTTGAGTAAGAGCATCCATAACTAAAGCAAAAAGATATGGGCTTAAAGCCAATTCCTGATGTCATCCAACTAAATTAGGAAAATATTTGGTCAATCCACTTTCTATTGTAACACAAGTAACAACTCTAGTATACATATTTTTAATGACTTGAAGATAAGTTATATCAAAACATTTCTACTCTGGAACTCTCCAAAGAATCTCTTGGCACCTTATCTTAAGCTTTTTTTAGATAAATAAAAATNAATTAGGAAAATATTTGGTCAATCCACTTTCTATTGTAACACAAGTAACAACTCTAGTATACATATTTTTAAAGATTTGAAGATAAGTTATATCAAAACGTTTCTACTCTGGAACTCTCTAAAGAATCTCTTGGCACCTTATCATAAGCTTTTTTTAGATAAATAAAAACTATATGAAGATCCTTTTTATTCTCTCTATACTTCTACATCAAACAACAAATGTTAGACCTACTCGCATAAATCCAATGTTTTAACTTTGTTCAATTACTCTCTCCCACAATTTTAAAGTATGATACATCAACTTAATCTCTCTATAATTTGCACTCTCTAGTGCATCCCTTTTATTCTTAAAAATGAGAACCAAAATACTCTTCCTCCATTTCTTAAGCATCTTTTTAGTTTTCAAAATAATATTAAAGAGTTTCGTAAGCCAAGTCCAATAGAGATATCATTAGGTTCTTCAGACTTTCCATCTTTGTTTTTCTTTAAAGTCTCATCAACTTATCTTTTATTGATGTAATGGTAAAAATAAAACAATTTATTATTATTAATAATATTAAGTTCACTAAGGTCAATTGTATTATAAGGAACTTCATTGAAAAGTTTATCAAAATAATTCACCCACCTATGTTGAATATCTTTTTTCAAGAAACACATTTTTTTTTATTTTCATCTTTAATACACTTTACTTGAGTTAAATCTTTAATTTTATTTTCTCTTTGTTTGACTAATTTTTAAATATATCTTTCACCATATTTAATATCTAATATATTAAAAAAATCACTAAAAAAAGAATTTTTAACGTCACAAATTGTTCTCTTAGACTCTTTACCAACTATTTTATATTTTTCTCAGTTCTTTAAGCTTTTACATTTAAATCAATTTTTATAGCATAACTTCTTATATTTTATCTTTTTTTGCATATTATTATTCCACCAATTTTTTTTATTTATAGAAACTTTTTCTTTTGATTCTCCAAGTACAACTTTTGTCACAAGTTTAATAGTATTTGTTACTTTATCTCACATACAATTTGCTTCATCATGCATATACAAACATTCTATCAAAATTATTATTTACTAAAAATATATTTCATTTCTATTTGTGTATCAAACAAAATACTTAAAAATCATTTAAATAATAATTTAAATAATGTTGTGCATACATATCATTCCTACAATATGAATAAAATTTACTAGAATTCAAAATCTCGAGTTTGTGGTAATTTCAATATAACTGATAAGAATATCAAAATTGTATTTGGTAAAGAAGACAAAATATTTTCATAAACATAAGGACTCATCTTTATGTCAATTAATTTGTCTTGACGTCATCTCATAAAAAAATGAAAATCTAACATAACATGGTATAAAATTTATTTATTATTTTAAATAAACAATTGACTTCTACAAATCAAATTTGCATTATGTAATCCTATATATATACAAGCATTAAAATTTTTTTATACATTTTAATTGAAATAATTAAGCTTACCTTAACCTTTCAGTTGAGCCTCACTATCGAGCCTTAATCACGTGAATAAGCTTCCTCCTGCATGCGAGAGAAATTTTTTCTTACCCCTGCACACGAGATTCGGATCGCTCCTTACTCCCACAAGAGTAACTCCTTCGATCAAATCCCACACATGAGAGCTCCGTCATAGAAATGCAACTTCTTCCACGACACCTTCCTCTTTGGCGGCTTGATACCATCCTCAAATTCTTCTCTGCTCAATAGTGTCACCGCCTCCTCCTATGCTTGACATCTACGTTGTTGNAGAGCTCCGTCATAGAATTGCAACTTCTTCCACGACACCTTCCTCTTTGGCGGCTTGATACCATCCTCAAATCCTTCTCTGCTCAATAGTGTCACCGCCTCCTCCTATGCTTGACATCTACGTTGTTGGTGATGCTCTTCTCCTCATTCGACTACAGAGAAACCTTGGCTTGTGCTCGTCTCTCGCACTCTATGATCTCCTGGTAAGTAACTATAGAGAAACCCTGGCTTTTGATCCTCTCTTTTAAATTTCTCGACTTCTTGCTTCATCTCCCTCTTGTTCAATTTCCTCTCCCTCACTGTTCAGTTTCTCAACTCTTCACACCCTCTTCCTCAGTTCCTCATTCTCCTGACTCTTCGCTTTGTCTTCTTTCCTGCTCAAGTCTTCAATTTTTCTCCCATGGAAACTAAAACGGGACGTTACACATGGTAACCGCAAAAAATATAAATCCAAACCATTCAATCTATAAACTCATTCCTGAGTTACCTTCTTTGAGGGAGGTCGAAGTCGTCAGAAATGATGCACTTTTGTACCATGACTGAAAAATTACATAGAGTTATCCAGATATTAGATTTAGATCAGCATGGTACCCATCATCAGATATCCAAACAAGACGGGTGAACCTTAGCCTTAAAATTTGTCTGAAAAAATTGATGGGGAAGGAAATTCATCAAAGAGATCCAGGTCCTATCGGCGGAGTAGAGGATTCTTCTGAGTGGTTCCTAGGGGGAATAGTGAAGTCCGCCACAGATTTCACCCCAGAATTTCTTTCTCCTCATATTTTGGTTTATCAACTACATTCCGCTGAGTACGAGAAGTGAAAGAGGAAAGTTTCAGACTTCAGGGGTCGAGTTAAATTGCGGGAACATAAATTTATATGCAGCTCCAACTTATAATGTGCCAACAGATGATGCATATTTATACTATTAAGATGTGTTGTGGAATGACAACACCAGCATGATCAACCAAGTGGTGTGTCTATAGTTTGTGCAGGAATAGATGGTTTCTTATTTTTTTATTTTCTAATTTGGATTACTTTCAATTAGGAACCTATTTAAGAGTTTTCTTCTATCTTGAGGGCCTGGTGATTGTATTCTCTGATTTATACCTTCAAAAGTTTGGTATGTTTGTATCTTGTACAGGAACTGGTTTTAAACCTCCTCGTTCGAAGCTTGTTGTTTCATGGTTATCTTAACTATTTTCAACCCAAAAAGTCCTCCAACATTCCATATCCCTTTACAAATACCGTTGAACTCCCATGTTCTTATTCTTTTACCTCAAAAAAACCTCCTCACAGAACAAAGAAAAGCTTGAGAGTAAAGAGAGAAATCATCCAAGAAATGGATAACTGTCTATATTAGTATTGTTATAAGAATAAATGATATAATTAGGGAAATTAATGCTATTAAATTTTATTCAATTATGAAATGTGGAAGAAGGCTATTAATTTGGTGATTGGCAAAAAAATTGATGATATAGTGAAGTGGAGGAAACAACTATGCATTTATTATATAAGTTGATTAAATGTCATTAAAAATTTATTGAATTTCCCTTCACTTGGAACCTGTGATTAAAATTGAGAGAGAATTTAAAATCCTTACACTTGCACTTTTAATTGATAGAGATCAGAGGAAAACTCTGTTTGATGCAGCGAATTGGTTGTGGCATGACACTGTGCCACTATTAGCATTGTTTGGTTTATGAGGCGCAGACATGTATGTGCAACTCCAACTTATAATGTGCCAACAGATGAACCATATTTATACTATTAAGATATGTTGTGAAATGACAACACCAAGATGATCGACCAAGTGGTGTGTCTATAGTTTGTACAGGAACAGATGGTTTCTTATTTTTTTTATTTTCTAATTTTGATTACTTTCAATTAGGAACCTATTTAAGAGTTTCCTTCTATTTTGAGGACCTGGTGATTGTATTGTCTGACCTGGTGATTGTATTCTCTGATTTCTACCTTCAAAAGTTTGGTATGTTTGTATCTTGTACAGGAACTGGTTTTAAACCTCCTCGTTCGAAGCTTGTTGTTTCATGGTTATCTTAACTATTTTCAACCCAAAAAGTCCTCCAACATTCCATATCCCTTTACAAATACCGTTGAACTCTCATGTTCTTATTCTTTTACCTCATAAACACCCCCTCACAGAACAAAGAAAAGCTTGAGAGTAAAGAGAGAAATCATCCAAGAAATGGATAACTGTCCATATTAGTAGTGTTATAAGAATAAATGATATAATTAGGGAAATTAATGCTATTAAATTTTATTCAATTATGAAGTGTGGAAGAAGGCTATTCATTTGGTGATTGGCAAAAAAATTGATGATCTAGTGAAGTGGAGGTAACAGCTATGCATTTATTATATAAGTTGATTAAATGTCATTAAAAACTTATTGAATTTCCCTTCACTTGGAACCTGTGATTAAAATTGAAAGAGAATTTAAAATCCTTACACTTGCACTTTTAATTGATAGAGATCAAAGGAAGGCCCTGTTTGATGCAGCGAATTGGTTGTGGCATGACACTGTGCCACTGTTAGCATTGTTTGGTTTATGAGGCGCAGATATGTATGTGCAACTCCAACTTATAATGTGCCAACAGATGATGCATATTTATACTATTAAGATATGTTGTGAAATGACAACACCAACATGATCGACCAAGTGGTGTGCCTATAGTTTGTGCAGGAACAGATGATTTCTTATTTTTTTTATTTTTGAATTTGGATTACTTTCAATTAAGAACCTATTTAAGAGTTTTCTTCTATTTTGAGGACCTGGTGATTGTATTATCTGATTTTTACTCTCAAAAGTGTTGTACCTTTTTTGGTATGTTTATATCTTGTATAGGAACTGGTGGTAAACCTCCTCCTCGTTCGAAGCTTGTTGTTTAATGGTTATCTTAACTATTTTCAACCCAAAAAATCCTCCAACATTCCATATCCCTTTACAAATACGTTGAACTCTCATGTTCTTATTCTTTTACCTCATAAACACCTCCTCACAGAACAAAGAAAAGCCTGAGAGTAAAGAGAGAAATCATCCAAGAAATGGATAACTGCCCATATTAGTATTGTTATAAGAATAAATANTTGTTTAATGGTTATCTTAACTATTTTCAACCCAAAAAATCCTCCAACATTCCATATCCCTTTACAAATACGCTGAACTCTCATGTTCTTATTCTTTTACCTCATAAACACCTCCTCACAGAACAAAGAAAAGCCTGAGAGTAAAGAGAGAAATCATCCAAGAAATGGATAACTGTCCATATTAGTATTGTTATAAGAATAAATGATATAATTAGAGAAATTAATGCTATTAAATTTTATTCAATTATGAAGTGTGGGAGAAGGCTATTCATTTGGTGATTGGTAAAAAAAATGATGATATAGTGAAGTGGAGGTAACATCTATGCATTTATTATATAAGTTGATTAAATGTCATTAAAAATTTATTGAATTTCCCTTCACTTGGAACCTGTGATTAAAATTGAAAGAGAGTTTAAAATCCTTACACTTGCACTTTTAATTGATAGAGATCAGAGCAAGGCCCTGTTTGATGCAGCGAATTGGTTGCGGCATGACACTGTGCCACTATTAGCATTGTTTGGTTTATGAGGCGCAGACATGTTTCATTAACCCCCACCCCCACCCCAATAATCCCCATCGCGACCTGCGAGAGACGTTTCTGAGGTATTTGGTTCGCTATTACTCTCGTGCCTCGCTCGACCTTGTCCCGCATTCGCTATGCTTGAAGTTTTTTCTCTTCCTTTTCTTTGTTCTCCGACATTTGAGATGAGGGTTTCCCGACGTTCACTTTCTCCGATGCTCTACCCTTCATCTATNGAGGCGCAGACATGTTTCATTAACCCCCACCCCCACCCCAATAATCCCCATCGCGACCTGCGAGAGACGTTTTTGAGGTATTTGGTTCGCTATTACTCTCGTGCCTCGCTCGACCTTGTCCCGCATTCGCTATGCCTGAAGTTTTTTCTCTTCCTTTTCTTTGTTCTCTGACATTTGAGATGAGGGTTTCCCGACGTTCACTTTCTCCGATACTCTACCCTTCATCTAATCTTGGTGATTTTGTTTTGTTAGTCATATGATTTGCACAAAGATTTTCTTTTTGGGATTTTCACATATATTGCACCAGTAACATCTTCTTTTCACTATTTTCTAGTGGCTATAGCTCTCTATTTGCTTTGTTCTACTCGATTTTAGTTTGGTTTTGGTCTGTTCGGTTTGTAGATTTGTCATGTTCGTTTTGGTTTTATTGATATTAATTACATTCCTATCACCACAAAAGAAGGTTCTTGGTTTGCTCTATTTGATATCGTTTTGATATTTTAGTGGTAATTTAAGAAATGGATACAAGCTGANTTTGGTCTGTTCGGTTTGTAGATTTGTCATGTTCGTTTTGGTTTTATTGATATTAATTACATTCCTATCACCCCAAAAGAAGGTTCTTGGTTTGCTCTATTTGATATCGTTTTGATATTTTAGTGGTAATTTGAGAAATGGATACAAGCTGGTGTTGGATTTGTGAATATCAATGTTTCGGCTGCTGTGTATTTTATGAATATGGATTGAGATTTTACCAAAATTTTTTATATTTGAGTGAGAATTTGAAAAATGAATGAAATATGGCGGTGGATTTGTTAACAACAATGTTTCGAGTGTTGTGTATGTTATGAATATGGATTGAGATTTTATTATGAATTTCAATATTTGAGTTAGAATTTGAAAAATTATTGAAAGATGGTGGTGTATTTGTTAACAACAATGTTTCAGGCCTGTATATTTTGTTTTCATAAAGAATAGATTAAAGGTGGTATATTTTTCGGGTGTTGTATGATAGCAATTCTATGCTCTTTAATTTCATGGATGAAAAATGGTATATTTTGCTGTGTATTCTATGCTCTTTAATTTCATAAATGAAAAATGGTATATTTTGCTGTGTATATTTCATGTTTATTGNATTCTATGCTCTTTAATTTCATGGATGAAAAATGGTATATTTTGCTGTGTATTCTATGCTCTTTAATTTCATGGATGAAAAATGGTATATTTTGCTGTGTATATTTCATGTTTGTTGAACTCCATAGTTAAGAAGCTCATGTAAAATGGTGAGATTTCTATTCTGTATATTTTAATTTTAATGTTTCTCTTGTGCTTTCAAAATTTGATGTCACTATTTGTTTGGTGTGGAGTTGGTGGAGTGTGGTATGGAGTTGGTGGCGTGTGTGTGGATGGTGTTGGCTTGTGGTGACTCATTTGAAGGGCCTCCCATAGAGTTTTTTTGCTGTGATTTCTGTCATTTGCTGTGATGGAGCTTCTTTCGCCTACGGTTGAACCTGGCAAAATCTTCTTTGCCCATGTGGTGGGTAATTCTCAGAGGGAGACGGCGGCTGTCTTCTCCCCAAGTTATAAGGAGCAACGAGAAGGCGATTGCCCATTTATCAAGACTGCAAGCAGAAAAAGTGAGAAAACAACACTTTTTTTTTCTCTGAGCTAAAATTTCATCCCTTACTGATAAATTCAAGTTTGCTCTTATTGGAAAATTTCAGTGGGGACATCCATCTATGGAAGTTATCAGAAAAAAGTTATGATGATATTAAATTAGCAGAAAAGTGAAAAGTAGAGCTCATAGATGGGAGACATGTATTAATTCAACTAACCGTGTCTGAAGACTACACTGAGATTTTTTCCAAAAAATATCTCAACATTTCTGGTAAACCAATGAAGCTACTCAAGAGGTCCCCTGATTTTGACCCCAAGCGTAAATCTCCTACTGTACCGGTATGGTTTAGTCAACCTAATCTTAAGCTGCACTTTTTTCACCATTAGATTCGTTTGAAGCTAGATCTACCCACTTTTAATCTAACTAGATCTTCTGTAGCCAGAATACTTGTTGAAAGAAATATTACTTTATATGATGTTAATGAAGTCTGGTTGGGCACAACTCACAATGGATATTGATAACAAATTGTTATGAAGCATAAATCTCTTTATTGTTCTCATTGTATGATGTTTGGGCACAATCTTGATAAATGCTATAAGCTTTATCCTAATTTGAAATCTAAAAATCAAATGAATAAGAAAGGATCTGACCCTTACTGCTTTTGATATATCTGTTCCATCTTAAGAGAAAACTACCACATAATAGGTTATGGTGTCTGAGTTAATCGCCCATGTGGATCCTCTCTCTGAAAATACTATTTCTGCGATCGATGAGAAGCTGGATGACCCTGCTGAGCAACCTACACTTTCAAACCCTCATCAGCTGCAGGAAGCATTAGGTGAAGTGGAGACATTTCATGTTTCACACACACTTGAGCCTACAGTCGTTACAACAGTTGACAATCCTTCTTCTGGTGCTCATCAACTTCTATCTGCCCGGCGTTCTGTTTACCAACACGATGATCAGATGAGCCAGTCTTCAGAGGAGGAATGACAGGTCTATTCAAGGAGGAGGAAGATTGGAGGCAAACTTCAGCTTGAGAACCTAATGGATGATACTTTGGTTACTTCGGGAAATGGCTCGGCACTCAACAATTTGTTATCAGGATATCGCCCTAGAACTAGAGGCAGAGGCAGGACTAAACTGACTCGTCACTAGCTACTCTTTTCTGCGATTTTGGTACCTTTTGTTTTTGTTTTCCGTATCTTTTCTCTTTTGGGGTGTTTGTGTGTGTTGTATCGTACGGGTAGGGTGCCTCTATTGAGCCCCTTGGGCTTGTAAAAAAAAAATCGAATAATGAAAAAGCCAAATTCATTGGGCATTGTGGATCAACACATGTGATGGCTATATGTGACTTCAACATGTGGTTCAGTTTTATTATGACTGGTTGTGAATGCAGTGGACATGACAGTCGTATATTCAAATTTGTCACAAAACCTCTGAAGTACAAATTTCCTCACCTATCTCTAGGTTTGCTTCACCATAAAACCAAAGTAGACATTTTTTTCAATGCATTACTAATTATTGTATTTGTGTAAAATAAATATTATATGATGAATGCTCGATACCCCTTACAAAAAAAGTTTAGATCCGAATATCAAATATCACATTACGGATTTTGAAAGATCTAGCGATGTTGCTCAAGGAAGAAAAAAAATAGTTAAAAAGAGACACTCATCCTAAAGTGATGTCATTGAAAGAACATTTGGAGTGTGGAAGAAAAAATGGATCATACTGCAGGATATGCTGACATATTCGTTTCCTAAGCAAGTGCAGATTGTAGTAGCCATAAGACTCTCCATAACTATATTTGGTAGCATCCTTCATGCAGTGACAATAACTTCAGCAGGACTGCCGAAGTCCATTCATATGTTCCAATTTAAGTATTTGAATATAGCCTAGGACAACTTTATCACAAGCAGAAAATGAATTACCTGAATGTAACACCCAAGATGGGAAATGATAGGGTTAAGGGAGCGGATTACAAACGCCATCGCTGGCTATTGAATGGATCGATTGTATACTTTTTATTGTTACTTTATTTGCAATGGGTGGTGAAAACTTCTATTTTTTATTGTATCGATGATTTATACAATAATCTATTTCTTGAATCTCAATTTTATTTCTCATTCTTTTGTATGTATTTTTCCTCACTTGGATGACTAATGAGGCAACCGTGGATAAGATATGTAACATAAATATTAATTGCATAGTTTTTTTTTGTTTGGAGGTCAATGATGAGACACTCATCCATAAGGGTTCTTTTGGATGACTTATATATCATTATTAGTTTTTGTCACATGTGAAATCCCATTAAAAGCAAATAAATTCCTCCTTTTTTTAGTGTTACAACCTTTAAAACTCTTTTGGATGGTTTTTTTTTGTATGATATGCATATATGACACATATGAGCTCAGTATTACGTGTTTTAAAATTAATCAAAAATTTTTTTTATAAAATATGTTGTCTTCTTGAAGTGACAAATTTGTTGGTTTATACTATATTCTCTGAGACATCACAGTTACTTTTAATATTTTTTCACTAATATTACTTCTATGGATTTGTACTTTGTTTTTTTTTTTTAATTTAAAAAAAAATGAGCTCGAGGACTTCTGATATCTTCAGAGCATTATACTGCTACAGTTGACTACAATATTCTTTGCTTGTATGAAGACTGCCACATAACTACGAGAGACAGTTTTACAGGTGTCCGAGGAGATGAACAGAAAGTTGTTGCTTCTTTAGGTGAGCAGATGGGTTGGAGGAATAAACTAAGTGCATTTTTCAATAATTATTGGACGTGGCGAGTTTCATAAGAGGACATTTTATCTCATGACATAAACTAAGTGCATTTTAAAAATAATANTGAGACATCACAGTTACTTTTAATATTTTTTCACTAATATTACTTCTATGGATTTGTACTTTGTTTTTTTTTACTTTAAAAAAAATGAGCTCGAGGACTTCTGATATCTTCAGAGCATTATACTGCTACAGTTGACTACAATATTCTTTGCTTGTATGAAGACTGTCACATAACTACGAGAGACAGTTTTCGTATTATTAATTGTTATTTCAATAATTTATTTTTTAATTTTGATTGTCGTATTACTCCCAGTTTTGTGAGGTGTCAATTTTTATTTATAACGTTCAAATTGAATGTTTGTTTTCAAGAATGGAATGTGCTAGTATAAACAGCTTTGTTATAAACAACACTATATTACAGGGGCGTAAAAGTCATTTGTTTAGAAACAACTGTAACACGACTGTTTCGAAACTACAAAAAACAGACAGACAACCAACTGAAACGCAGTAGCTTTTTAANATGTTTGTTTTCAAGAATGGAATGTGCTAGTATAAACAGCTTTGTTATAAACAACACTATATTACAGGGGCGAAAAAGTCATTTGTTTAGAAACAACTGTAACACGACTGCTTTGAAACTACAAAAAACAGACAGACAACCAACTGAAACGCAGTAGCTTTTTAGTAAGCTGCAATTGCCCCAAACAAACCCCTAAGGAAAATTAGAAATAAACTTTAATGATATCACTTAAGAGTTAAGGTGAGTAAATACTTTCTTATATTTATTAAATTAATGTTTCATTCTTCCTTAAAAAAATTGATGTTTTATTAAATAGAGACGTTTATTTTTATTTTAAATATCTCTTTTTATAATTATACACATGTTGTAAGTACTTTCTTATATTTATTAAATTAATGTTTCATTCTTCCTTAAAAAAATTGATGTTTTATTAAATAGAGACGTTTATTTTTATTTTAAATACCTCTTTTTATAATTATACACATGTTGTAAGTTAAGAGATTACCGAAATGAATGAAATAATATGATAAAAAAGGAAAAAGATTGTTCAATAGCTTTAAAAAGAATGCAATTAAAAGAAATGAAATTTAAAAACTTAAGTCATATAGGATTACCCCTAGATAGTACTGACAAGGGATGTGATGTATCAGCTCAAAAAAAAAAGAAAATGATAAAATTTTACTTTCGAGTGCAAAATTTTGAGAGTACATGTAGGTATAACTTTGAGAATACCTTCGAGTATATGACGGTAATCCTAATATAACTTCTTAAAGAAGTTAAAATTAAAATTGATGTTTTATTAACTTTGAGAATACTTGAATTGCAATGGAAATGGTTAAATTAAAAATGAAAACTTAAACTTTGATGTATCAATAAGTTACATTTTCTTAGGACATCCATGCCCAGTATTTGTATATTAATTTAATGCATAAAAAGATTGTAATTCCTCACACGGTGATTTAATCTTGAAAATTAATGGTTACTTCCAAAAAAAACACTAGATTGATATGACTGACAGACAAGAAATAATTCACAGGAAAAAAACTACTACTGATAGGTATTATATTGTGTGTTGTGATTATAGTTATTTTGTTGTTTACTTTTGAATAGTGATATTATTGTGTGTTGGTTTGAGATGTTTTACTTGTAGACTATTTATTAATTTTGGCTGATTTTATTTCTATACAATATATTTTGTGGTTTCTTAGTGACGATTATAATTTGGATGTTAAGAAAATCTGTGGAAAATAAAAGAAATAAATAATATTGTCCGACCGTAGTTCCTGGTTTAGTTAATACTGAGTTACCGGGCCAGGTTGTGACAGAATCCATAATACCTTTTCAAACAAATCACATGTAAAACTTAAACAAAAGAAAAAAACAGTAATAGGTATGTGCAATCAGTCACAATATGTAAATATGATCTTTATTAAGAAAATTGATAAATTGAGCTAAAGCGGAATGTTGCAACCTTTGGAATATGCTTATAAGTAGGTTTTGGTATGCCACCTGCATTGACAGAATGTGAAATCTGATTGAGAGATTTAAAATCATAAAATGCAGTATGCAATATTGAACAGGCGTTATTCATTTTGATGCTGTGTTTAAAAAACAGGGACAAGTACCTATGGAATGGGAAGTTTCTCCAGGAATATAAGCACTAGCTAAAAAAATAAATTAAAAAAATGACGTTAGGAAAGTAAAATTTTCAAGGAAAAAGTGTAGTGCAAAAATTTTATACTTACAACCAGTGAAAGGATCACGAAATGATGTATCAGGTGAAAAGTTTCTCTGCCCAGTATTTTGGAGTATAAATTCTACAATCTGATGGCGGTATGAAAGGGGAAGATTTTCCTTCAGAAGCCACTTGTCAGCAACATCATAAGGGTTATCTGTAGAACACTAGTTGTTAGGTGGTCCTTACTAGCACAGTATAAAAATTAAAATCTCTCTACAGATTATGAATGTACAGGAAAAAACAAATTAGACATGTAATAGCAACCAATACATCTTCTAACTTACACATACTAATGAGAACTTACAAAATAAGGGAAAACTAAAAAATGAAAAGAGTAGATACACCGTAATGTCATCCTCTTCATTGGTAATCTTCAAATAAAATTTTAATTGAAAATATGCTTGTGTTACATTGAGTTTGATTTAAGAAGATTTATTATTGTTTGGTTATTTCATGTAAGATATCAAGTTTTAAGGTAAGCACAGAAAACAAATTTGTCATGACTCTGAACTAAGGATTGAAGAGAAAAACTCAATTGATAAAATGAAAAAATAAATTATTTACAGGACTAATATTTGCTTCTACTTATAAATAAATCTACTTATGTGTTGAATTTAAAATTTAATCCATATTGACTATATTTAGTTCTGTTAGCAGTGTTTAATTCGTGCAAAGAATTACATGTTTACTTATAGTTGCATGGAGCTTTTATAAAAGTGCATAATCAATTATAGTTGTTGAATATCCCATCCCACATTGTATTTCTAATGCATGCTAGTAAAATTGATTGATAAAAGATACATTCATGATTAGGCAATGGGGCAAAAGAAATTAATATGGTAGATAAAGATGATAAAAAAAATGTCATTTACTTTATGATAGGTAAACAACTATAATGATGACCTGTTAGCGAAGAGCAAAAATATTGACGAGGTAAGTATTAGTAAGAAATAAATTCATTTATGAATCTTGATATTAATATTTGGATAGTCCAGTTGGTATCAATAAGATGTTGATAAGGTTAATATTAGATTGACCAGCATTTATCAGTGCTATATTATGACCCACAAACTGGATAGCGACCTAATACATTGTTAAAGTCTACATAAAAGTCCTATGATATTTCTAAATTAAATAATGCAAAGAATAAGAACAAAAATGAAAGCGAAAAAAATAAATGCATACATGATATTGAGTTGCATAGTGAAATAAGAGACTTTTCAATAACAATTTATTTCATTCTGATAACTATCGTATATACTGATTATAATCATATTCCTTTTATTAAGTATTAAAATATGTTTACTTGTTATTGCTGCTGTATTATACTTTTATGACTATAAATGAAATTATACATAGTAGACTCCGATCACTATGCATATAATTTATTTATATTTAAATCTTATGTTAACAATTTATTGGAAGTATGTTAGGGTTTAAGTACATTGAAATTAATTGAATTATAATTAAAGCATGGAAATGGATTTAAGCTAATAATCAAAATCATACGGCTGTAATGTGGAATCCAGAAAAATCTACAGCAAAAATTTTATTTGTTTTCTTTTATGCAAGTAAATTTGATATTCTAAAAGTAAATTATGAATTGTGTAAGATTGTATTTTACTTGCATAGAAATAATAATAACAATAAAAATAATAATGATGCTAAACTAAATTATTAACTAGGACAAAAGAGAAATTAGAAATTTGAAGAGATAATGTAAGTGAAATTAAGAGATTTGGAAAATACAATTATAAATTAATTGATAAACTTAAATATTATAGTAACATAACAAAATGCCAAATATTAACTTAGTAAATATAATTTATTAAACATTTATTTTTCTCAATAGACACAGCTTAAGGATTTTGAAGTCAGAGAAGATGAAATAAGACTAAGTGATTATGAATCAAATCTTCTAAGCTCAAAGTAAGTACTCTAACATTTAAGTTATAATAATTATTATTTCTTCTAATCACAATTCATTGATTGTTAGTAAAACATAATTGCAATATATGCTCTTTAAGATGTTCGTAAATTATTGTGATGAATATATATTTTAAAAATTCTAATGCTATGCATTATTTTTAAATAGAATTGAAAAAAATATATGAATAATATAAACTGCATAGACTGACTGTGTGTGCATACTTGACTATTATAGAGTTCACTCCTTCATGGTACTAGTGGGAGATCACTAAGATACCCGTGCATGTAATTGAAAAAGAATAATGATATTGATGTGTCTTATTTGATACAATTTTAAAAGATGCTTCAGCAACGATTGAGTTTAAAATAAATGTAAGAGTTTACATAATTATGTTGTGGGGGGCGCAGCAATGGTAGTGGATGGAGATGGAGGTGGTGGGTGACTACCAATAGCATTGAGCAATGGCTAGCAAGGTTAGAGGCTGATGGTGGCATCGAAGACAGTGGTCGTTGGGTGGGGAGTGACATGCTATAGTTTGACAATACCCTAAATCTAACAAATTCAAAATACACCAACTTTGAATTGAATGTAAATATTAAATTCATAAAAAATTTACACTATTATCTATTTATCAAACAAAATGTCAAAAATTTTAAAATGATTTACATTTTACAAAAAAACAAAGCAAGCCAAACAACGTCTAGGTTTAAAAAAATTGTAGGCATGATAATAAGCTCAAGTTTAGCATAAATTGGCGATTACATTCAATAGAAAACCTGTGTTTTGATTTTTTATGGGTTTGTAGAGCTTATGCGAACCCAATTTAATTGGTATTGAAGTCATGTACATTGAACAGTCCATAAGTACGATCTACAAACTCAAATATGAGGTATGCCCATTACAATCTTACAAACAACAACAACAAGCATTTATCCTACTAGGTGGGGTCGACTACATGAATCCTTCATTGCGTCCTAATAAGTGTCATATTAAAAAATTAAGATCATTTTTATAGGTCTACTTCTACATTTCTTAACATAGTCAAATCTAAAGCATTTACTCTCCTAACCGGATCATCAGATGGTCAACGTTTAATTTAACCAAACCATCTAAGATGACTCTCTAATTTTGTCCGCCGCAGGAGCTGTACCAACCCTATCACGAATATGTTCATTTCGCATTTTGTCTCTAAGCATAAAGCCACTCATCCAATTAAGCATTCTCATCTTGGAAACACTTAATATTATGGTTCTCTTTTAAAGGACAACATTCTGCGTCATAGGATATTGCATGTCTCAACAACATCTTAAGAAAATTTCCTTTTAGTCTAAGAGAAACTTTTCTATCACTAATAATAAATAATGTTTCAATTTTATCGTAACATTAGTAAATNTCATCCAATTAAGCATTCTCATCTTGGAAACACTTAATATTATGGTTCTCTTTTAAAGGACAACATTCTGCGCCATAGGATATTGCATGTCTCAACAACATCTTAAGAAAATTTCCATTTAGTCTAAGAGAAACTTTTCTATCACTAATAATAAATAATGTTTCAATTTTATCGTAACATTAGTAAATAAGAAGTTGAGGAGGAAAACTAAGGGTGGAAGGTTTGTAGGACCTGATGAAATCTCAATTGAAGTATAGAAATATTTAGGAGATTTGGGAGATTCTTGGCATATTGAACTCTTTAATATTATTTTAAAAACTAAAAAGTTGCCTGCAAAGTGGNTAGAAATATTTAGGAGATTTGGGAGATTCTTGGCATATTGAACTCTTTAATATTATTTTAAAAACTAAAAAGATGCCTGCAGAGTGGAAGAAGAGTATTTTGGTCCCTATTATTAAGAATAAAAAACATGCACAAGAGTGTGCCAATTATTAAGGAATTAAGTTGATGTGTCATACTTTAAAAGTATG
>JXCR01124018.1:4677-16696 GCA_002079205.1 Phalaenopsis hybrid cultivar | reverse complement strand
ATTGCACGCGTGCGACCCAGAACATCTAAGTACATCACAAACTTATTATTGACTCAAACTTCCGAGGCATAAATGACCATAGTCCCTCTAAAAAGTTGGATGCACGGGTTAAGCTCTACATATCCAGTTAACAAGCTGAGGTCTCATTCGTTAACAAAATTAACCAGATAAATCACTTCACCATGTAGAATGTGTTATGCACCACCACCCCATAGAATATAAAAAATGCTCTCAATTTGTCAATCTTTATTTTGTACTTAATGAGTTTCCACATGTTGAGTCAGATTAACCCACAGGAGGTTCCACTTTTAGTGGCACACTTTCATCAATTCATTTAAGTTTCAGCCTTACAACCATACTCATGGGAGTTTTTCTCAACCATTTTAGTGTGAGGGGATTTCACACTTATGCTTTCATTGTGGGATTATTGACCATAAAGTGGAGCATTTTCCATCAAAAGGCAAGCAAATGATTCATGCTTAAACTTGAGAAATGGCTTCCTCAACTAGGCAACCCTTGAAGGTAATAAGCAATAAGAATGGCTCTCTTTCTACAACATGTTAAGGAATGAATAGAGCCACATGCTATTTGTGTAAATATAGGGGTTCCTAGTAGAGCCACTAGGAGCTCAGTCATGAGATTAGCCCAGTTTCAGGGAGTGAGTTGGGGGAAGAGGCCTATTGACCTTGGGTCCTGGTTTCACGGAGGAAGAACTGTCCTCTAAAGGGTGGAAAATTACAAGAATCTACAGTGAAACCAGTTAATTTGCCACATAGCCACAACTGGGTAGCCCTCTATAGAATACCGCAGAGTACATGCCTGCTCCAACATAATTTTCCACTCTGACCCACAGTAATGCAGCTCCTCCACCAGGTTCACCACTCTGCATCTTCACTTATACTCACAAGCCAACCTTAGAGCCTGTTTTTCATTGCAGTTCTAGCCGGGGGCATAATGGTTCAAGACATAGTCGACTTTTTAAGGCTTGTTTTGACAACGAGTAAATGCAGTTGAGATCTGTTGTAGCACATCCTAGGAAGCGTAAATGCACTAAGGAGCCTTTGGACGAGGAGGATGCAACCTCAATAGAAATCACTTGAATTCCCTTACCCAGGAGACTCACTTGTACATTTTACCCTTAAGTATGGGATAGTGAAGCTTCCTTTCTTGAATTTAATATGGAAAAGCTAAGGCACTAAACGATCCTTGAGTTGTTTGTCGTCACTACCCTTAACCTTATGGAAAATGCAAGAGTCATCACTTGGTTTATGTGTACTGTATAGTGGAAGCATGACCCACTTTAGATGCATCAGAGTCTACATTTTAGTCTTTGTATTTTCTATACACATTTGGTCCACAAGATCAAGAGGGAGTCCTTCTAGTTTATGTTCGCCTTTGCTTTTTTCTTTAATTTTGTTTACCCCTTTTTCTTTTAATTAGTACAAGGAACCCAACTTTGGCAAAGCCCAAAAACTTTGAAAGCTCCCATTTTATTCTCATTGTCTCTCTCACTAGAGTGGTTTTAGAGTGAAGAGTTATGAGGTCTCGAGGAGGTGGCCCATAATAGCCCCCTTACTCTCGAGGCAAGAGTGGGGGTGGTGGTTGTGTTTCTCAAGGTCATGGAATGTATGCAATTGTGGAAGGCTTCCTTCTTAATGGTTCGGGTGGGGTTTATCAACATTAGAAGAGAGATGATCTATCTGGGAAGAATAGCGGCCAGGGTAGGTATTAGAGGTGTAAACGAGTCGAGTCGAGCTCGAGTTTAGAGTCAAACGAGCTTAGCTGATTTAATATAAATTTGGCTCAAACTCGAGTTCGAGCTCGACTCAGAGAAAAATATATTAGGCCCGAGCTTAGTCACATTCCTACACTCTATCTATTCTATGGGATACACAAGTATACATATCGTTATCAAGTAATATAAAACTTTCTGATTAAGTCTTGAATATCAATCCCACAGGGAAGACTAATTTTAGATAACAAAATTTTACCTCGCAGTGTACTCTTACTTAGACTTAAGATGCTAAAATAGAAATGAAAATTCAATTCTTTTTGTAATTTTTGATAATTAAAAATAGATTAAGCAACTAATTAACTTAACTAAATATCCTTTGCAATTGAGCCTTCATAATAGTTTTGCCTCACCTACAAAGCTCTCCTCCATGATTAATCAAGCTTTAAGATGCATGGGTGAATGTATTTGGTGGTGGTTGAGCAAGCTTAATATGCGTTTTTTTTTTTCTTAAAAGCTAGCTGTATAATTTAATTAAGCTTTTAATCTACCGATTTCTAAAATCTCCTCTGTTTTATTACTTCTATCAGATACATTCCATGGCAAACTACACATCAAAAAACAAATGCATACAAGCAATTGAAGTAGAAGAATGCTTCTTCAAGCTGAAATCAAAACAAAAAACTAAAACGTCTTAGAGATTTAAAAACTACAAACTCCCATCATCACGCACTTGCCCTTGCAGCTCCTGCGCTTCCTCCCACATAACCCCCTGATTTGGCTCCATTAATCTCTGCATGTTTTGCAGCACCCTCCCCTTTCTTCCCCCCATGCCATGCAGCTTCAGACCTCACGCCATGCCTGGCCAGCTTGCCTGCAGGAAATCCGGAGAAATCAAACCTGTTCTCAACATCTCCTTTGTCCGTTCCTGCACTCGGCTGACAGATGCGGCGAGCGCAGAGCCTTGCAACGATACATGCTGCAACGGAAAGCACGGCGATTGCCGCCAGAACGGCGAAGACGGGGCCATAGGAGCCGTTGGAGTGGGCAGACGCCGACAATGGCTGAGGGTACAGCTCTGTGGGCTGAGGAATGGAAGACATGTCTTGTCCTGTGCGTAAAGGAGCAAGTTTTGTGGGTGGTTTAAACAATGGAAGCTGTGTGGGGGAAGGAAGGAAGCTTTGGGAGGAGCTTCGAGGGAAGAGAAAGGAGAAAGGAAGCTTTGCTTTCGCCTTTGGAGCTTGGCTGCCATGGATTAGCACGACCATGTCTGGTTTTATGGACAGGGAATGATTGCGCTCCCCTGTCTCTAGTGCTACGAGCCTACTACCAGCGTACCTTCTTTTTTGTTTTTTCTTTGATTAGAATTTACATAAATAGCACCTATTTGAATTTATTGATATATCTAGCATCATGATTTTCATATTTATATAAATAGCACTTATAATTTTATGATCTTCATATCAAAGAAATAATATGTTTTTCATTTATAACGTTTATAGAATGAATATGAAATTTTAGGTGTTAGATATATAAATAATTAAGAATATTTATGTCATATGTAAATAAGTTTTTTTTTATTATTTAAGATAACATGTATAATATTTATTTTAGGAACATTTACATATATATATATCTCTTAATTTTTATGTTTTTATATACCTAAAAACTTAATTTTAATTTTTACATATATATTATCTCTCATCTTATTTATATATGAAAATGTGTAATTTATATTATTTTATTTTTAAAATAATAATATATGTTTAGGTGGTATGAATAATTAATTTTTTTTATTCTAGTTTTATAAGTGAATCATGCACAAACAAACTTTTGCTTAATTATGTTCAACTCATTTTGAGCCAAATTAATTAAATAATTAAATAATAATTATTAGTATTATAATATGTTTATATGCACTACACTATTCACTATTCACGAGTCATTTCGAGCTAAAATAATCATAATAAAAAAACACAATAAGCCTCATTTATGTTAAAATATTAAGCTCATCATCCTGATAAGTGAGTCAATGTTTAAAACAAACTTCCTCCTTTTCCTTTTTTTAATACAGCTTTAGCACGTGCCGTGTAATTAATGGGAAGCATCATGATTAGTGAGTCAATGTCATTCTCTAATTTTGGCCTTCATGAGCTCAGTCCGTAATGTAATGAAGCTCAACAAACACTTTGTTTAGACAAGAATGAGACGCCTCACTCTTCTGAGGAATGTTACATGTGTTTGAAATAAATATTATATTCTTTTGGAACATTTACATATGCACCTCTTAATTCTTATGTATTTACAATTCTAATGCCTAAACTTATATATATATATATATATATATATAACAACAAAACTCTTAAATGTGGAAAAGTAATCATAGTGTGAACTATGGTTGGCCTAGTATAAGGGGGTCAATTAGAATTTGGTGTTTTTCTTAAGAGAACTAATAATAGTGTTTAAGCTTTAGCTAGTGTAATTAGGGTTGGCCACCATAAAACAACCAAAAATCTAAAAAACGTCATTTTGAATTTAGGATTTGACTGTTACGATCTACTGAGAATTTGACATTGAAATTCTGGAATATATTAATTATTTCTAGAGTTTTTTTTTCTTAGAAAGTTTCATGATTGTTATAGATTAATTAATATACTTTAGAGATTGTTACAAAAATAAGGTTAGAAGAATTCTCTTTGGCTGACACATAATAAGTGAAATTTTAGTTTAAAAAATGAAAGCAAAACTAAGTTCTTATGCCATTTAATGTGAATTCCATCATAGTCAAGTCTAGTAAGTGAAATCCAAATATTTAACAATTTTTCTTTCTATAAATATGGATCCTTCTTACTCTTAAAATGTCACTCCCATGCAATAATGATATTGAAACTTTAGTGAAGACTTCACCTTAATCACTCCTTTTATTTAGATGGCACGAAATGAAACAAGATAATGATATAATAAAATAAATGGTGGATATCATCATTTAGATGAGGAAATATGATGGATAATTAGTGCAAAGTGAATCTCAAAACTCTACCATACATGGCCAACCACCTCCTCATAGTTTTTTCTCAGCTCTATTTGATGTGATGGTGTAAATGAGACTAAAAAAAATATGTGATCGTGTCGATAGAGCTTAGCTTGATTTGAGTTATGTAGAATGCTTTTGGAATTTGCTTAAAAGGTAGGATTTGGAGGTAAACTCTTGAATGTGAATGTTAGTGAGATACCAATAGAGTGCTAATTGCATTTTATCTTTATTCATGAATGAAATATGTATATTTTATGTCAAGATTTTTTAGTTTTCTTATAATTATGTTTAATGTTATCGAGACTTTCACCATTCCATTTCACCTTACTTGTGCTTGGACATCGTATATATATGACCATGATCATGACCATGACCAAGACCAAGACCAAGACCAAGACCATCTCTAGCATATTCTCCATCCTCAACACTTTGATAGATTATGTTTACAACCAAGCAATATTTAGCAATGTAGCCATAGAATCACTGCCATTATCCACTATTCATAATACATATTTGTTGGACTTTTCCACTCTCCCTCCCTCATACATTCGTCCTCATCTATTATTCTTTATCAATCGGAATTAGAGCTAAATATCATTATTTTACTTTTTAGTTTAATAAAATAAACCTTATTATTTTGATTAATTCCCTTTAAACCCTATTTTGATTAAATTCAGATTTGAAAAGTACCACTTTTTCATAAAATCAGATTAATTTTATAACATATCCATTTTCACATGCTACAAATGTGAAATAAATAATCAAACAAAATTTTAAAATTTAGCAAAATTTATAATTATTTTGAAATTTTAATCCACTTCAATCAGGGTAGTTAACGACCCGATTACGGGCAGAGCTAGGGTCAGTTCAAATAGATTTACTGCAACTCGAAATCTACTCGTGATTTATTATATTTGCTTTCGAGTCGAGCTGACTTGAAATTGAATCGAGCTCGATCAGGCTCAAAGTCGAAACGAGCTGGCTCAAATTGAGTTATTTGGATATGTTTCAGCTCGAAATTGACTCGTGACTCATTATATTCAATTTTACATAGCATTATATATATATAATTTTCAAAAAAATATTCTATGGGTGGAGGTCTACATTGGAGTCTAAAGGCCTTCGTTTGAGTAAAACTAAAATTGTATACGTCGAATATAATTTTATAGTGGCTCTAGTATTAGAGTTGTAACTATGGGTAATCAAAATTATTAAAATGTGTGAACGCCTTATAGATATCTCGATCCTATTGTTCAAACTGTTGGTGGATGTTATTAGTAGAATTCAAGTTGGTTGGTTGAAATGGAGGAGCACTTTGGGTCTATTGTGTGATAGAAAAGTACCGCTTATATTGAAAGGAAAATTTTAGAAGATGGTGGTGAGACCTGCAATGCTCTATGGCACTGAATGTTGGCCTTTAAAAGAGAACAATAAAACTAAGTGTTGCTGAGATGAGAATGCTTGGGTGGATAACTGGCTTTACACTTAGAGACAAAAAGTGAAATGAATATATATGTGATACTCCAGTGGCAAACAAAATTAGAGAGTCGTCTTAGCGGTTTGGTCACATTAAACGTCGAGAGTAGAAGTTTTAGAGTCGACTTATGTTAAGAAAGACAGAGATAAACCTAGAAAGACTTTGACATATTATATAAAAAAATTATCTTAATTTATTATAAATTAAATAACAATATGACACTTAATAGAATGCAATTGAGAGAAATAATTCATGTAGCTGACCCCTCTTATTGGGATAAAAGTTTGTTCTTGTTGTGGGCCAATCTAGAATCAATTCAGGTCAAAACATGTATGGTTCGAAGGCTCGTTTATCTTAATCCGAGCTCGAATTCGAATCAGTTTTCACACAATTAACAACAAACGAGCTAAATTAGGGCCCCCCATACAACTTATTAGCTAAACGAACAATCCAAAATCCAAGTAAATAAAATTTTGGGAAACTCAAATTTCATTATTTTGATTAGTTCCATTTAAACCCTGTTTTTTATTAAATTCACTTGAAAAGTATCACTTTTCATAAAATTTAATGAATTTATAAAATATTTCACCTTCACATATTTTAAATATGAAATAAATAATAATAATCATAAATTATAATTATCTTGAAATTTTAATCCACTCAAAAGTTATCATCTTTATTCTCGCGGTCCCAGATTGGAGAGTCGAGTGATTGCTGGATCTTGAAGAGAAAGAGAAAGAGGTCTACTTTCTACTGAGCAGAGGCGACGGCAATGGCGATGGGAACGGCTAATTCGTTCGCAGAACTTGCCGATAAGAAAAGAGGGCAGAGCTAGAGCAGACGATAGAGATTCATATTGTCTGATTTGGCTACAGGTTAGCCTCGATGCTTTTTCTTGTTTAATGCAATGCTTGGTTTGGGAGGTAAGAGCATTTTAATATTTAGAAAAATTGCATTTTTATAGTTCTTCAGGCTTAAATGTTGACTAGTTTCAAAATAAGATCACTATAGCAAATGCTATTGACTTTTACTTTGTTAGTTAATTGCCACATACATCAAGTATTCTCCAAGCCAACGTTAGCCAGCCTTCTTGCACTCATGCCTTTTTTTTTTCCTCTAAAGAAAGGGTTTGCTCAGTGCATGTGGTCTTGCTCATGCTGTATATATGGTTGCATGTTGTTTGTAGTTTCTTCAATCATCAAATTCTCTTGATTTCACTACAAAATTAGGGTATAGAGGGAAGAAATAAGTCTTTCTTCCATGTGTGACTCACAAAACAACTTCTCTTGACGTGGAAGAAAGAGCATGTTATGATATCTTACACATAGGGATGTTTCACATGTGAGTCCTTGGCTTATCGAGATGTTGTTGAAATACTTTCGATATTAGCTTGAGCTTGTTAGACACATGTTGAGGCTTATTGGAAATGTGTTCTTGTCCAAAAAGTGTCGCACGTGGACTCGAAAAGTATTTTGTTGTTTAGAAGATATTTAAGAATGCTTGTGCTTCTAAGTAACTTCATTTTTTAAAATTTCACCGTTGAAAAAAAAAGACAGGGAGGTACTGCAAACAGTTCATTCTTGTTCCTTTTCCACATTATTGTTGGTTTGATACAAAAATAAATGCTATGGCACCCAGATCTCTCTTGCGCATTGTTACTAAAGCTGATAACATTAGTGGATGTTTTGTATGCTTTGCTAGCATCATTGAACTGCTATATTGACACTTAAAGAGAAAGTGTGCAAATATATTTTTGTACTTTGTTTGCATATATTAATATATTTCATTCCTAGATACACTTTGATCCGTTTCTTATCGCCTTTTGTCATAAAGGCTCTTATTTAAACATGCCATTGAAGCTGCATGTGCTTTTAACCATGTTTCATACCAAATATATTGGAATAGAAAATATGGTTTAGGCTCATGAAAATGATGTATTTATTTTGGGAAATGCCAAGTTGTTCCAAAAGAAAACTCATCAAATTCATGCAATTGTGACTTAGTAGAATGGAACAATGAGCACTTTATCTAGATTGAAGATGTTTGTTTAATTATGGCGAACAGTTTAAACTAAGCATATGGGTGATACAATAATGTCAATAATTAGTTTTCATTGTTATATTAGCTTAGATTTAAGTTTTTTTATTTGCAATTGCTTAATAATTTAGATATGTTTTTATAAACTCTATCAAATTACTGTTTTTTCAATGAAATCATCAAAATTGAGCTAGTTTTTCGTGTTGTCTGCAAAGTAGTGGCTAAGATGTTTCCCCTTTCAAGAAGTTACCTTTATCCTTCCACAAACTTATCCTCTTTGCCTTGTTGCCCAAATTTTGTAAGAAGATAATGTAAATCTTCAAAGCCTG
The DNA here is from genome assembly GCA_002079205.1 of Phalaenopsis hybrid cultivar. Taxonomy (NCBI): domain Eukaryota; kingdom Viridiplantae; phylum Streptophyta; class Magnoliopsida; order Asparagales; family Orchidaceae; genus Phalaenopsis; species Phalaenopsis hybrid cultivar. The sequence goes on along the minus strand of JXCR01124018.1, from coordinate 8,087 downwards.
ATCATTGGATTCTAAAGAAACCGTAGCGAGTAAGATACTGATGTTGTTTCTGTATTTCATGTTTTTTTCCATTTTGATTTCTCGGAAATTTTCTCAATCAGTTTTATTCCTGATTAAATCATGTTCATTAAAATTACTCTTTATAGCTATATGAACTCTGCCTTCCATATCTTTGCTACTCATCTTCTTATTTATGTTGATGCATCCAAATGAAATTGAACTCGAGGAATAGCTTTAGGTTTTTCAGCTAAAGAGGACAGCTTTTGATGATTCCATTTATATGAATAAATAGAAGAAATTGAAAAAAAAGAAGGATAAAGGTTAGTGCCTTCTGTTTCTTGCTCTGGGAAGATATTTCATCATGAGAGTACCTAGTCATCTTTAAGAGTAAAGTGTCAAAATAGTCCCCTTATTGTAGAGGTGTCAAAAAGTTGACCCGATGTGCCAACTCATTCTGAACCCAACTAAAAAAATCTTGGTTTGGGTTGACTCGAATAATTTTCAAATAGGTTTCGAGTTAGGAATCTTTTTGTCGAGTTTAGGTTGGCCCACCAACCCTAAATTAATCTAAACCTAACCCGCTAACAATAAATTGACTCAAAATTGACCACCCAACCCGAAATTGATCCAAGGTTGTCTCGAAATCAATTCAAATTTGACCCAAATAGTTGCTATGTCTTATATTAAACGGGTTCGGTAGGGTTGGGGCTAACATGTTGAAGGTCGGTTAGGTTCAGGTTGTCCTTTTTGACATGTTTAATATTTAGGTTGGGTTAAGGTGAAACAGTTCCGAATGAGATCAATTTCGGGTTAGACCTAAACTTGACCCGCAAACCCGATTTTACACCCCTGCTTAACTATTTACATGGGATTTTTATGCTTACAGTCGACAAAAGAGCCAATTTAGTTCTAAAAGTTTTTAATATGAGTTGAAATAATCTAAACGACGGACTTTCAACTCCAATTTATAGGGTCTGAGGACTGGTTTAGTATTTTTTTTATATTTTGATATTAAAATGACCCCATATAAATAGTCAAGGGAGTATTTTAGCACTTTACTCCCATCTTTAAATTGAAAAATCGAGTTCTCTGAAAACAATTATATTTAAAAAAACTGTATCATTGGGATCCATTTAACTCTGGTGAAGAACAATCATCTTGTGCTGCATTTCTTACGTGGTGTGACGGATGTTAATGCAGCAAATACCTTAGATCTAAAATCACATTGAATCACACTGCAAGCACTGATTGACAGGTTTTAAATTGCTTTGTTTTATTTATTGGGCAATGCAGGTCTTCTTAACAATTTTCTTAGTGATGGCACTCCTACAAGGGGGACTCAGTTATGACTGAAAGCAACTTCTCCTTTTGTCTATTTTCTGTCGCTATTGGAGTTAAATCTTTTTCTATTTTCTGTTAACTTGGATTATTTTGTTTCTTTTCCTAAGTACAAACTATAGAGAGGAAAAGAGCAATGGCTGCAGTAATATCACTTTGCGCTTCAAACATGCTTTCTGCTATAGTAATGCAGAGCCCTCTAAGACACACTGGGCTACATAAACTCATTCCCCTCAAATACATGGAACATTGCTGTAATATAAAGGGTGGAAGGAAGCATGCCTGTTTGAAAGCAGGTGCATCGCATCACAGGCTCGTTGTATTAGCTGTTACTGAAGGTTCTGCAAAGTCGAGGTCTGGGGACGACAAAATTCCATCATGGGCAAAACCTGACTCGGATGAGCCGCCACCTTGGGCTCGTGATGAAGGTGTTGGGAGCGCAGCTCGGCCGCCATTTGTGATCCCCTTCTATGCCTATCTACTGGCATCTGCTGTCACTGCTATTGCCGCGGTATTGCTTCTTCATGCTTTTTGCAGTCTAGACCACATGAGTTTTTTTTATTTTACATGCATAGCACACAACTCTTATGTATTTACATATCTCAAACCTATACTAAATCTTTAATATCACATCAAAAATAGTACTGCTATGAATGTAAATTTCACTATCTTATTGAGCCATGTTTGTGCAGATTGGTTCCATGTTTGAGTATGTAAATCAAAGGCCGGTTTTCGGCATCTTGAGCTCGGACAGTATATTTTACGCACCATTGCTTGGGTTCTTCGCATTCACGGGGATTCCGACATCTGTGAGTTTTCATTTCTGGAGAGTGTGTTCTCTTGTTTCCATGGATTCTAATGTGCCTTCTTTTTTGTTTGTTGCAGGCCTTTCTATGGTTCAAATCTGTTCAGGCTGCAAACAAGGAAGCTGAGGAACAGGATAGAAGAGATGGGTATTCGTAGAGGTGATTGTTAATTCTCCTGCTTTGTGCACTATGTTTTTTTCTTAAAAATCTATCAAAATTTGATGATGTAGATTTATGAAGCTACTTGATGTTGATTTCTTTGTATAATGAAAATAAATTGTGATCTTGCAAAAGAAAATTGATAGATGATTTTAGTTCAGATGTTCTATTTACCTATTTGTTTTTGTGGAACATTTTATTATAGATGAAGAAAAAGTTGCCGAAAATTATATGTTGGAACGAGTCCATACTAGGCTCCGTTTGGGACAGTTTTATGCTTGTTTTGCATTTCAGGTTGTTATACTGTACAGTTTTATGCTTGTTTTGCATTTCAGGTTGTTATACTGTTCTGTTTGGGAAACTGTTTACTTGTTGCTTTCTAGAAATTGTTGTAATGGGAAGCTGTTTTTTTCAACATAATTTGTTGAAGTGTAGCGGTTGTAAGACTGTAGCAGTTTGTTTTTTGTAATATATATATATATATTATAATTCACACCATAAATTTCTAAGTTATTTTCTCCACAACAACTTTATAATCATATTTTCAAAAAACTTCAAACCCAAATATGCTCTTAATATTTATATTTTAGGAGTTGAGAAACTCCTAATTATTATAAAATTATCACTAAACTTGCAAATATCTGATACACCTGAATTAAAATAGCATATATAATTCATGTTGCTAGCTTGTTCAACCTAGTATAACAAATAAGGAAGATTTCCACACATACCATTCAATTCCTATGTATTTACATATCTAATACTTAAATTTTCAATCTTTACTATGTTCCGCCTTAGATAGGCTTGAAAAGGTGTATTCACTTTTAAAAGTTAAAATGGTGGTATTTATTTATATAATATGAAAGATTTGAGTGGTTTATACGTAAAACGTAAAGTGAACATGTTAGACATGTAAATACATAGGAATTGGGTGGTAATGTAAATGCCCTAATTATTATAGAAGAAAATTTGCTCGCTATTTATAATTGTGCAAATTACAAAAAAAATGGGAGATAGATTTTGTTAAAATTCTCCTTTCACTGTTGAATTTATTAGTTTGAAATTGACTTTATAATACGAAAAAATATTACCTCAGGAGTACTGATG
>JXCR01124010.1:80020-101766 GCA_002079205.1 Phalaenopsis hybrid cultivar | reverse complement strand
TATATTCATAGAAAGCACTACAACTATATATATATATATATATCCAACTCACAAAAGAAATTATTTTTCATCTTGATAAAAATGTTTCAAAATTAATAAAATTTAACATTTTTTTAGATAAGTTGTTGCAAATTTAATATATAAATATTATATTAATATCATTTTTATTATTTAATTAATTTGATCCAAATCGAGTTAAAAGTGAACGAACAAACATTTGTTAATGTTCAACTCGTTTATAAATCAAGCTAAGAAAAAATTATTCGTATTCGACCCATTTGCTTAACGAACGAATCAAAGATGAGTTGTTTGTAAACGAGTTTTTATGGCAACCCTAGTTGCCACCAGCAGCCAGCAGACAGTGATGACAACAACAAATTGCACACGCAAATGATAGACAGTGGTAGGCAGGTAACGGATGACGGCTATGGCAATAGATGAGTGGCGATCGATGATGGCGATTAGTTCCTTACTTTACACAAATCAGTATATCTGAAATTCACCCAAATCTAACAAATTCCAAATATATTGAAAATAAACTAGGGTCTGAATTCAAAAGACATGAACATTTTATATTCAATTTATGTTTCTTCGGCCAAATGATTGATTTTCTAAAACCCCTACAAAGGGAATGCAATGAACACTCCTTTTGTTGCAGACCAAAGAACCCCCAAGTCAAAAAGAAGAGGTAAGAAATTTATTAAGTATTTAAAGTTATTGAATAAAAATCTCATTAAATTTGAACATTTAAGTATTCCTTTTACTATACTGAATGATATTCATATTAAATAATTAAAACCTACCAAAAAGTAGATGGGTTATATCACATTTATGCTCCTACAAGGCTGACTCTCTTAAAAGGATGACAAAGTAGATGAAATTAACAAATCGAACCGAGGGTTAGCTCACTGAATTAGGTTTAATATGATTTCATTAGACAAGTTTGATAAAAAGAATTTATCAGTCAAGCCCTACGCAGGCATACTTGCCCATCATATTCAAGGTTGTTAAGAATTATAATAGGAAATAATTTATTCATATAAGAAGTTATGAGGAATAAATTATTTCCTTAATATAAGGAGATATTTCCTTTCCTATTTTATATTTATTTTCATAGATTAAGAATTATTTGGTTTCCTATTTTATGTTATTTCATATATCTCCTAATAAATAATATGAATTAATTATTGAAGATATTATATGATATATCTTTCCTTTCATATCATTTCCTTTTTATTATTTTTCCTATTCTAGAGTTCTTGTAAGGGTTATTTATACCATCGTTCATATCAATAAAATAATTAAGTATTCCGCATTATTCTGAATTTCAACATGGTATCAGAGCAAGATTTCGTAATTTAGCCACAACCCTCTTTTGAGAATTGTTGGACTCCCTTTCTGTCATCCTCTGTGCAGGAAGGGAGGGACACTCATTTTGATATTTGAAACGATGATTTTTTCTTCTTCTCCAAATCCCTAATTCCCCGCCTCCTCATTAGGTTACAGAAGTCATGGAAAGAATCACAAAGATGTGCTCCCGTGAGTTCGAACCATCTTCAAGTCCGCGCATCGGCGTCAACCTCAGTAGCATGGTCGTCAAGCCTCCAGCCAGCAATAGTGGAGGGAGCGATCTTGGCATCGGATATGATACTGATGATCACCATTGTGGTTCCCCGTCGCATCAGCACCGACTTAATTCTCCACAAGATGTCCATCCTTGTGATTCTCCGTCGTCCAGACGACGTCGTGGAGGCTACTTGCCACCGCCATCACCTAAAAATGCATGGGCTGATGTTTTGGAGGATTCTCCTTCTCCGAGGACTTTTAGAAAGCCGGGGGATCTTACTTCACTTCTGTACACGGCTCCCAAGAAACCATGAAAGCAAAGATGCTTTAGAGTTTGGTCAGACATCACCACAAACCATTAAAAAAAAACTTTGTGTTGTATCTTCTTATGCCTGCACCAGCGATGGGGCTCCAGCCAGGGCGACACCAGCGATGCCGCCACCCGCCTCATCATCATCCCGTCGGAGATATCGTTGTCGTGGATCGAACAATGCCAGAAAAAATCCATCGCCGACCCTTACTCCTGCAGTTTTTTTTTTCTTCATTGTCAAAGCATTAGGGCTCCTACAATATCTTTCTTCCCTGCCAAAGCGTCAGGGGATGCTGCGTTTCCGACCAGTCATTTCTTCTGCAACATTTTTTTCTTCCTTGCCCAAGCGTTAGGGGGAGCTGCGTTTCTAGCCAACCATTTCTCCTGCGGTTGTCTCTTTCCCTGCAAAACTCAAAATTCAGCAAAACCTGAATCCAACAAATTCAGCCAAGCCTGAATCTCTCTTCTACGTCAAAACATATGACAGACAAACTGAAAATTCATCCAAGCCTGAATCTAACAAATTCAATAATCCAAACGACCAATTTTTCTTCATTACTCAGCAAGTTAGGAATTATTAACATACATTTCAAACTTGAGGGGGAGTGTTAAGAATTATAATAGGAAATAATTTATTCCTATAAGAAGTTATGAGGAATAAATTATTTTTCCTTAATATAAGGAGATATTTACTTTCATATTTTATATTTATTTCCTTAGATTAATAATTATTTGGTTTCCTATTTTATGTTATTTCATATATCTCCTAATAATTAGTATGAATTAATTATTGGAGATATTATATGATATATTTTTCCTTTCATATCATTTCCTTTTTATTATTTTTCCTATTATAGAGTTCTTGTAAGGGTTATTTATACCCTCGTTCATATCAATGAAATAATTAAGTATTCTGCATTATTCTGAATTTCAACAAAGATGATTGTTCACCAACAAAAAAGTAGACTCACATGCCTATCATAGTGAAGCTTTCTCTTTATTTCCCAAGGATGATACTTTCTTCACACATACAACTCTATAGTCTTACCAAGTTATATGAGCCACCTTAGACCAAAAATGCAATGTGACTTGCTAAGGGACAAGGTAAGTTGTCTAGTAAGTTGATTGCCCAATATAAGTATATATTGAGGCTACAAGCCTTCATTGTTTTTTAAATACTTTTTATGTATATAAAAATCGTTTTATAGCCTTGTCTGTGTTGCTTTAGATCTCATATCCCTACGTATAAATATGAGATTCTAGGGAGTGATAATGTTTAACATTTTGATTGTCTTTCATCTATGCATTATTATTGTAGCATCTTGAGCCTGGTTTTAGTTTGTTTGCTTCATTTGCATCATCTATTATTGTAAAATTTATAATTATCTTTAAACCAGTAAGGTTTGAGAATATACCACAAATAGATTTGGATTCAACTTTCATGGATGTCTAGCAAGAAATAAAAATGACATTCAAGTATCTACTGAAGGGGCCCCAGAAGAACAAGTCCCATAGAAGACTATAAACATGGATCAACAAACATTTATAATGATAAGAGAGATTTGAGATGGAAAATAGAAAGAATTATTAAAAGAAGTAATTAGAAGAATGATCTAGAGTGCCCTCGATCAAATCTTAAGGGCTACATAGTGGGTACATTTATTGAAGAAGTCAATAGATTTAATGTCTCAATAGTGAGAATTTTATAGTTTCTTAAATAGATTTATCAACTTGAGTTAGAAGAAGACGAAGAAGAAGAAGAAGAAGAAGAAGAAGAAGAAGAATCATTTAATGAGTTAAAGCAACCCAATAGATGAATCTAAGATAATAGGAGAACATAATTGACAAGTTCCTTTTTAAGTGACATTGTTTAAACAATCCAAGATTTAAAATATTAAACCTTTAATCATACATCAGTCAAACTTAGCTGACAGATGTTGTATCCTACTTTGAGTTATAAGTCTCCTTGCTCAACATAAATGATGTACTAAAGTGTCAACATTTCCTCCCAATTTTTAAGGATCTAATGCTTAGATAAAATTTTCAACTATTTCTTGGTATGATCACTTCTTTTGTTGAATTTAAGAGAATATTCATTATCTAATTCACAAGTACTCAACAAACTTGAAAAAGCTTGAAGGCATTAATGAGAATATGTCAAGAACTAGGTGAATCCCTAAGAGGTTTTGTAAAAAGATTTGGATAGGGATGTTGAAGACTTAAAATCACTTGTACCTCAAACAAGTGATGCGGCAATTTTTGTGCATTATAAATGTTTTTCAACACTACAACACATAAGACAAATATACTAAAAAATATGCAGATCAATCACAATAAAATTTACTTAAGTATAATAAGTTTTCTCTTTTAAAATATTTAAAGCTGTCACTCCTAGTGAATTAATGTGTAATTTCAATTTCAAATAGTCATTAGGTTACAAACGCAAATATACACATCACTCAAGTAATAAAGGGCTCTAATGGAGTCTTAAGTATCAATCTCATATGGAGGTGAAAATTTGTTATGGTAATCACGCAAAGCGCAATATTTATATTATAGAAAACTTAAGCAAGAAAACATGTCAAAATTTGTTTAATGCCACTAAAGAAATTACATTTACTACACTAATCTTTAAATTTCAAAGCTAAATTTACTAAAAACTACTCTAGGTTTTATGACGAAGAGTTCAAATTTAAGAAATTAGGGTAAATAGTAAAGAAAATGAAATATCTTATATATATTCTTGAGTTTCTTAAAGAGATTTTAAGAGTTCAAAGAAAACATGGAACAATCCCATTATTTAAATTTAATTATTCAACTTTTTTCATATCCAAATTACCTTAAAGCTTATAGGCCTTCATTTTTGTTACTCTTCTTTTTATTTCAAATTCATTGCATATTTTTATGTATTTTTTGGATTTTGTTTTGTTTTTTTATGAAAATTTTAAGTTTCTTTGGATTTTCATTATTTCACCTTATTTCAAGTTCATTGCATATTTTTATCGAGTGATCCTTAGCAAGGTGTCAAAATTTTGAGAAAAAGGAGCCAATTAATTTTGGCGGGCCCCATAACAATTAGGTTGACTTGCTTAAATAGAGCTGACCAAACCTCCAAAACTAAAGGAAGAATCTTGGGAAATGTGTGGACTCAGTTGGAAGGGTGCAAGGGTATTATACTTATTTTTCTGGTCAATAAGTTTAAAGATCATATAGAATGTTTATGAGTTGATTTGAACCTAATAAAGCTTGGATTGGATTTTGATCTCCTTCGTTTTAAAATTTAAATGCTTATTGACTACTTATTAAATTGAATGCGTTGGAGTTCAATTTGAGATCACTTAAATCCCAAGAAAAGTTTAATTGAAGGCAACTATTCACTATGGACTATAAGAGCATTATGGGCTCACTATGAAGGAATCTTAAGTTTGTTAGGTAAGGTTAGGATTTGATTATTTTATCTTTATTTTCAAAATTTTGGTCAATATGCCGACTTTATAATAAAAGAACATTATATCAAAATAATACTTCAAGATAATTAGCAAATTTCATTTTTGACAGACACAAACTTGGATCTTATAATGAATTTATTTCTTAGTGGCGTAGTTTCTTATGTAGACTCACAAGATGAGACTAATGGGATAATTATTCCTTATGTTTGGTAGACCACATTTTTTCTTCTTTATTTTAAAATGGAAGACAGTGCCAACTTCTTTTTTTCTATATGGGATAGTGTGCTTCCTACCTTTCAACATCTTGGTCATGATGGCTTCATTAGTGGCATCAAAGTTCTCAATGTACATGGTTCAAAATTTGCAAAATGTTGCAAAAACTTTTCAAAACTGAGGGTAAAAAATTTATAGGAAAGCAGTTGGTGCCGATGTGGGCTAATCAATAAACACATCAAAATTTGTAAATAGTAGTCCATATTAACTTTTTTATTCGTTACATGCATCTTTTGAGAAAAATTAACTACTAATAAGTACATTAAGAAGTTCTTATAGGCCAACTACTGAGCCAAGTTGACACAAACATTTAGACTCACACATAACAACACAAAATGTGTGGACCCATTCAAAGGCAATATATAATTTCTCTTTTTATTATTCCTTTGGAAATTTTCATTCAAAGTTACAAGAGAACTATGGAACTAAATATAGATCCCTATGGTATAATAGTTGAATAAGATGATAAAGGGGATGAGCTCAATAAATTAAGCTCATCACTAGCACATCAAATCAGGCCTAATACAAACTCATTGTTCAAGTTTGGGAACGATAGCTCACCAATAGAGCAGTAAGTAGACGCAATGATTGTCAAGCTCAAGTTGTTTACCTATCAATATAAGCATGTGTATGCCATAAAGAAGCTTTCATTAAGTCTCAAGGAAAACACCACCTCTACTCAAACTAAAAACTGTAGACGAACATGCTAATATTTTTTTTCTATTAAAAGGCCAGTCTTTTAATTTTTATGCAATATTATTTTTTGAAATATTTGTAGATATTAACTTTTAAAAATATGAATTATATGCATCTATTATGAAAATTCAAGGAAATATGAATTAGGTTATTTTCTTAAGGATTTAAAATGAGTTTCTTGCCTTTATATTTGATTTTCTGAGTTCATAGAGGTTGTGAATCATTATAGAATCATATTGTTTATATTCTTTTATAGATCCATTTTAATTTATTGATTCAAAATTTTTAATATTATATTTTAAAAAATTATTTCTTAATATTATCATGCAAGTCAATAAAATTTAAAGCATAATTAAATAATAAAAGGAAACAAAGCATGTGTGAAAATTTTAACTATATTATAATGTATTATGGGATTAAAATAATTACTTATTAAAGAATAATAAATGGTCCTATCATAGCTATTAGTTACCATCATATTGTAACACTTATAAAATGATTATCTTCATAAGAAAATGTTCTTATATTATGTGATTCATCATTTTTTTATTATAATGTAAAAAATGAGCCATTATGAAGAGATTTATAAACCAAACATTTGTAATTATCATGTCTAGGCTTATTATATATGCAGTGGAAAATTTGTCAACACCAAACTGAAAATCATTAGTAATGGATAGTTAAATTCTTATAAGTTAAATTTTTATTTCATATTATTTTGATGTATAAACTGTAAATATAATGTGGGCTTACATTGAAGAGTTATGTTAAATTTATTAGTTGATATTGTTGGAGAAAGTTTGATAGTTTCATTATAAAATTTAAATTCAAGTATTTTATCCATTATAATAAGTGATATTCATATAAAAATGTCAATATCTACCAAAGATTATATGGGTTATATTCATAGAAAGCACTACAACTCAAAAAAAATTTCATTTTTAATAGGCTTTATGTATTTTCTAGTGATTGAAACCGATGTATAGCTCATCCATCTCATGTGAAAAAGTCTGGATGAGTCTCAATCCTTAAGATTCCTTTTGTAATATGCTTAGGTAGGTATTACATTCATGGAAACATCACTTTCAAAAACTAATTTATATCTATCATTACATCTAACATAGATGCTAAACATGTTATTATCATCTATTCATCAAGTGTTTTATTTTTCTATTATGTTTCAAACCATTAAAAAAAGTGGCATATCATAAATGACACTTTTTATGCTCTCATCCTCCATATCATGGTCTCTCTCCAAAAATAAATTCAGCTTTGTATTGATGCTATCTATACCCCTTTTTATGGGTACTTGAAATAAGTAATATCTTTAAAATCTATATAGATAGATTTATTAATGATTATAATGTTGAAGACACTAAAATTTGAAGGATTAGACCAAGCAATGGAATTTTGGGTAGAGTAGGAAGTCAATTATTTTCTTGTCGTAGAGATAGATGATAACTTCTTTTGATTTTTAATGAGAAGGGAATTAAGGAATGTTCCCTCAAGGGTTGGAGGACCTTGCAATTTGATCACATTTTAATTCTTCTTCCGATGACATTCAAAGACTTTATTGATTAATTGACAATCATTTTCATTGCATTATGTTCTCTTGATTACATTCTCAAAAGTGTTAAAGTATTTAATAACGAGTATATTTTTTTTGTCTGCTCATCATTAATTGTTTGTGAATTTTGTTATCATGATATATAAAATAGTATTTTTCGCTCAATATTTTCTTATTCCTACCTAAATAAGGACGATATTTCTTAGTCTTTCCTCTGCTAAAATATTAGACCAATAATTTTTTTGTGTGGATTACAAATTATTTTTTAGTAGAAGACCCTCTCTAATAATCACAAAATTGATCTCACTAAAAAAATAATCAATTATTCTAATCCATTAAAAAATTTATTGGATAATGAACCTCAAAATATATTGGAGCTCTTACTTTGAATCTTTTAGCGGGGTTTCTAAAATCATCACTTTCTTAATATGATTGTTTGCACCTCACATGGATGCCATCCTTAATTTAAATTTATTTGATGAGATGAGTTGAAATATCTTAATCAAAATTTGGCATTATAACTATAGAATTGAAAGGCATGATATGGTAAAGGATCATGTTACTTTGTAAAACTAACTAGTTAATAAATAAAAAAAAATTCATAATTTTTTAATAGACAAAGAAAATATTATATACAAAAAAAATATCATATCACAAGGAAAACAACACAATAAAAGAGATTCTTTAATGCTAACTAAACAAATATTCCTCTTACACACATTTGTCTAATGTTTGTCTTTCATAAATCTTATTTCCCGATGGCAAACATTATTTCTTTTGTGTGTGTGTTGAGAGGGGGGTGGGATCCTATAGAGCTACAAGTGGCGATAGTTTGATTAATTGGTGCAAAGCAAAATCACAAGACATGAGTTGGCCATGCATGGCATAATCTCAAACATGAAATCCTATTATTTTACTTTAGTTGTTTCGATGGAGATGCTATAGAGCTAAAAAACTTTAAACCATATGAGATAAAAATTCTAGATAGATATGGAAGTTTTCATGATTTTTTTCAGCTTTTTGTTATTTTTTTTCTTGGCCATGGAAGATCCAACTTATCATAGCCTTTAAGTAGATTGTTTGCTCTTGGTAGATGGCTTAAGGATTAGGGAAAAATTGGGAAAATTACTATAAATAATAAGAAAGTATGTCAAAATTAGATCTAGTGTTAAAAATTTTTAAAATGGCTTAGGTCACTAAATAGTTTGACAATTATGACTAAAATCTAATTTATCCTAGTCTTGGTTAATATACAAGAGGATACTCTTATAAGGTTTTAATAAATATTAGGGTGGACAAAATTATTAGAGAAAAATAGTAGGCAGAACAAAGTTTTCATGATAGGTAAAAATTTATATGACAAAATAAATTTGTCATTCACAAAAGCTTTAGAGCAAAAGAGAGTATACAATGATCTATGTGTTGGTCAATCATAAAGCCATTAAATTCTTTGGAAAACTCCAAATTATTTTAATAAATAAAAATCTTTTTGATTTTTCAAGAAACTAAAATAATAAAAGGGAAATTTTAAAAGTAGACTTGGAAATAATGGAAATGACAAAGTGAGAGAGCGGGTGTAGGTTTGAATAAAAAAGAAACATAATTTCCCCCTTGGTCTTTCCATGGGAAGAAATTAAATTAATTGATTGCTTAGTTATGTGATTTATTAATCCTCTCATTACTACGTATGTTAGAACAGGAGGCTTCAAAGTATGCCAGTAAAGGTGTATAAAAAATGGGATATCATTTGGATGATTTATGCTATGAAAAATCTAAAGGTATGAGTTGGTCATGCATGGTGTAATCTCAATCATGAAATCTTGTTTTCTTACTTTAGTAATTTTGTGTGGGAGTGTCTTTAGAACTCCAGAGATTGAAGCACATGAAAAACTTAAGAATTCTAAATATGATATGGATGCTTTCAAGAATTTTTTTTTCGGCTTTTAACTATTTTTTCTTTGCAATGTTTAGAGATTAAGTCATGGAGAAACCAACTCTTGTCACCAACTTCAAATGCATTGTTTGCACTTGGTGTATGGCTCAAAGGTTAGGGAACAATTTGGGAAAATTACTATAAGTAATAAGAAAGTTTGTCAAGATTAGAGCTAGTGATTTTGAAAAAAATTTAAATGGCTTGGAGTTACTAAATATTTAAGGGATCATGACTAGATTTGGTTTGTCCTAGCTTCAGTTGATAGACAAAAGGAGGCTTTTATAAGCATTTAAAAAATATTAGGGTAGAAAAAAAACATGGTTTAATAAGTCTGCATACAAATAAAAATAAAATTTTTATATTGCAATATAAATGTCATTCACAAAAGCTATAGGGCAGAAGAGAATACAAAATGACCTACATGTTTGGTCAGTCGCAAAACCTCTAACATCTTGGAAAAACTCCAATTTTTTTCTTAATGAAAAACCTTTTTCATTCATCTTCAAGAATAAAAAATAATCTAAGTAGAAAATTGAATGTATACCTGGAAGGAAAGGAAATGATGGAGCAAAACAACAGTCCTAAGTTAAAATGAAAGAGGAAAATATGCTTCCCCATTGGTCTATTCATGACCTCGTGAGGGAAAAATAAGTGATTGCCTAATTACGTAATTAAGCAGTTATCTTTGAAAATTAGAAATTAAATTTTTAAAATTTTCACACATGTCCATAAAATTAAAAGAAAAACAGGCATAGTGTTACAAAAATAAAATTATTGTAAAAGAAAATAGTAAAAGCCCAAGTAAATGAATCTAATTTAAAGCTTACCACATGCTTCTTGTGATTGGCCCAATTCTCCTCCTGCTTTGACTCTTTATAATTGGTCCTACTGCTTTTTAAATTATATTATTATCCCACTAAGGGCATAAGTTAGCAAATAAAAAAATTAGAATCTTGAAGCTAGAACTTCAGTAAAGTATGGACATAGACAATTTAGATTTATTTGAATTAAATGTTCAAATTTGGTTCAACTAAGCCTTGTCATCCATACAAATTTAGGTAGAATATTAGCCACTGCCAAAACCAGATTAGCTAATCCAATCCAAATACTTTATGGAAATTTAGGAAGGTGGACTTTATAACATTTCAATTAGATAATCTTGAATCAAACACCTTTCTAATACCACATCATTTAATNGCCAATGTTGGATCTTCCAAGTCTGTCCTGCTGCTTTACGTGGGATAGATTTCTTTTTAGTTTCAGCTTTATGTTCATTCTCACTGCTTGCTAGTGTAGCCTTCACACTTTCTAGGGCCTCTAGTGTGATAGTTTGTGCGTCACGTTGGAACAATTGTTGTGCCTTCCAGCTGATGTAGACGGAGTACTAGAACTTAATTACAGCGAAGCCAAGTCGATTCACAACTTTCCCACTAACCTATGTTCTGCTTCTGCTCAAAATCATTCGCTTTCTCTCTCCGCTTAGCGTAAACCCTGCTCGACTCACTGTCCTGATCATGAGTGAGAATATATATATATAGACGATGGCGGGTGTGGGTACCTCTGCTAGGGTTTCGCCCGATGGCGAAACCTCGCTTTGATTTCTTCGTTTTCATTCCAAATCGACGACGAAGGGCTCCTTTGTTTTCGTCGCCTTCCCTGTCGCAGTAAGGATCTTGCACTAATACGACTTTGTCATTTCGTCTGCTCCGATTTCGTGACTTCGCCTGCTTCTCCTCATGCTCGTCGTGCGGCTTCTCACATTTCGTCTTTCTTCCTCACGTAGACTGTGTTGCTCGACATTGTCCCTTCCGATTGGCTCGCCTAGCCGTTCTGGAGATGGTCTCGACAATACGTTCCTATGCCAATGCACTTGCCGATGACTTTCCTATCCCTAATCGTGCTCCTATTTTAGGTTCAGAGCCTTGTTTTCATATTAGCAAGTCCTGCAATGTTCATCAATCTTTCCACGACGCTATTGAAGATGGTGGTGATCACACTTTCATTAAAAAGCTTTGCAAAAAAATGGGAAGCATGCTCTTATTCTCACTGAGGTTGAAACCAACACTCTCGCGTTCTCTTGGCGTTTTGCTCTAGTAAGGAAATTACTTCATGGTCACCCAAAATTGGACATCATTTGGAAAGAGTTTGATGCTATGGAGCTATTGGGCAGTTGAAATATTGGCTTAATTGACAGTCGACCTGTACTTATTCAGTTGTCTCACGATGACAATTACACTCGCATTTTTTTCTCGAAAAGTTATCAAGATCGACAATTATTTTATGCAAATTCTAAAGTGAACTGTCCATTTTGATCCAAAAGCGAAGTCCCCTATCCTTCATATTTGGATTAAGTTTCCTGGGTTAAAATTACATCTATTCAACTTGAAAATACTCTACTATTTAGCAATTGCTTACGGTAAGCCTCTCAAGGTTGATAGTTCTACACTTGCTGTCACTAGACCCTCTATGGCTTGTGTGTTAATAGAGAGAGATATCACTCAACCAGCTCCTGATGAGGTATTGATTGACACCACTTACAACGGGTATTGACAAATTGTTGAAATAGAATCACATCCGTCTTATTGCTCTAATTGTAGTATGTTTGGTCACAGTTCTACCATTTTTTATTGCTTACATTCTCATCTAAGGCTGAATATCACTAAAGATTAGCCACCTACCATCCCTACTAAGAAGGTGTAACCCGATCCTCTTTCCAACACCGCAATTCCAGATGAAGAACATCATTCTACATGTACAAATCCAAATGTGATTATACACTCACTG
Organism: Phalaenopsis hybrid cultivar; assembly: GCA_002079205.1. NCBI lineage: Eukaryota > Viridiplantae > Streptophyta > Magnoliopsida > Asparagales > Orchidaceae > Phalaenopsis > Phalaenopsis hybrid cultivar. Next base: position 89,188 of record JXCR01124010.1, on the reverse strand, counting down.
TTATTGAAGAAAACTCACTTACATGTCAAGACTCACGAGAGTGCTCCTTTGATCCGATAAAAGATCAGCTGGTACAATAAGTTTTTGCTTCTAATGTTCAACAACCAACACATGTCCAACACATCTTAGACCAATCTACTGATTAGGTGAGCCAATCTTCGGATGAGGAATTGCAGGTCTATTCCAGGAGGAAGAGAAGAATGGAGGCCGACTCGAGCTCGGAAATTTATTGGATGATACATTGGTTACTACTGGCAATGAGACTCATCTTACCAATTTGTTAGCTGACTCCTTCTCTAGAAGTAGAGGCAGAGACAAGACAAAATTGGATCGCTCTCTAGCTACATGATACTCAGTATTTTGACACTTTTTGGTTTTTTCTTTAGATCTCTCATGTATTTTTTTTTTATTTTTTCTTTTTGGAACAATTTGATATGGTGGTTATCGTGTGAGTAGGCTGTCATGTTTGGACCCTCCCACACAATCCATCTGTATCCNATATATATATATATATATATATATATATATATATATATATATATATATATATATATATATATATAACTAATTGTGCCCAACAAATTCTTCATCGAGACGCCTATAAACCCTCTATTGTAAAGACAATTTATTGAAATTCAAATAGCTTTGCGTGTTTGTTTTTGTTGAGGCATGTGCAAAGTATCTATGAGTTTTGGAGTAAAACATACCAAGCATAGATTTTAGTATGCCAGACATAGCATGTGTCATGTCCGACATTTATTTGATCCTCAAACATGAACACAAAGGGCTTTTTGAATTATGCGTGCTTCATAACANATTTATTGAAATTCAAATAGCTTTGCGTGTTTGTTTTTGTTGAGGCATGTGCAAAGTATCTATGAGTTTTGGTGTAAAACATACCAAGCAGAGATTTTAGTATGCCAGACATGTATTAGCATGTGTCATGTCCGACATTTAATTGATCCTCAAACATGAACACAAAGGGCTTTTTGAATTATGCGTGCTTCATAACCNAGCTTTGCGTGTTTGTTTTTGTTGAGGCATGTGCAAAGTATCTATGAGTTTTGGAGTAAAACATACCAAGCAGAGATTTTAGTATGCCAGACATAGCATGTGTCATGTCCTACATTTATTTGATCCTCAAACATGAACACAAAGGGCTTTTTGAATTATGCGCGCTTCATAACCTTCAAGAATATTTTACCTATTTAAAATGGGAACGATGAAGTAGGAATCAACCAAGCTCAAATGACCCAACTTTAGTATTAATTTGTCAGCACTTTACTTAAAACCTATTACATCTGATTGTCCCCGGCTGGCTTTGTTGACAACATGATCGTGTCTATTTGCAGAAAGAGCAGGCCTCCACTAACTTACCAGCTTCTCCTGTCATTTTCCTTTCTTGGCTTAACAGGGTAATTACATCCTTTTCATATTTTTTCAAAGTACTTCTGGCTTCATATCTTAAAGATTGATTCTTGATAGACAATCCATTTTTCCACTTTTCCATTCAGTACTGCCATANCAACCAAGCTCAAATGACCCAACTTTAGTATTAATTTGTCAGCACTTTACTTAAAACCTATTACATCTGATTATCCCCGGCTGGCTTTGTTGACAACATGATCGTGTCTATTTGCAGAAAGAGCAGGCCTCCAATAACTTACCAGCTTCTCCTGTCATTTTCCTTTCTTGGCTTAACAGGGTAATTACATCCTTTTCATATGTTTTCAAAGTAAATTTGGCTTCATATCTTAAAGAATGATTCTTGATAGACAATCCCTGCTATTNCAGCTTCTCCTGTCATTTTCCTTTCTTGGCTTAACAGGGTAATTACATCCTTTTCATATGTTTTCAAAGTAATTTTGGCTTCATATCTTAAAGATTGATTCTTGATAGACAATCCCTTTTTCCACTTTTCCATTCAGTACTGCCATACAAATAAATGTCGTCTTATATTTTACAGGGTTTGTGGAAACCAGCTCTTGTTTCTTATTGGTCTTGGTTACACAAATNTGATTGATTATAGAAGCTGCTTTTGGTTTTTTTGTTGTTGACCAAGTTTGTATGCTTAGGAGTTTCAGCTTTGTTTTGATTTGTTTGTAATGGTCAGCTGTGTTTATTGAGGCTTTGTAAACCCATGCACTCACACAGATTTGTGCACTAAAAAATNTGATTATAGAAGCTGCTTTTGGTTTTTTTGTTGTTGACCAAGTTTGTATGCTTAGGAGTTTCAGCTTTTGATCTGTTTGTAATGGTCAGCTGAGTTTTTTGAGGCTTTGTAAACCTATGCACTCACACAGATTTGTGCACTAAAAAAAAATTATGAACAAGTCTGTTTGAGTCATTACCTGTAAAAAGTTGGGACCTTTAAACAAGTGGATATGGAAAGTTTTTGCAAACTAATTCTAATTTATTAGTTTTGTGTCTGTTGAATCTAAATCTATATGTAGATCATGCCCAATGACAAGAAATATATCATACAATTCCCAACTTTATCGGGGCTTAGGATTAATTAGTAAACTAAACCACACCACGGAATAACATTATCACATAAATTTGAGAAAACGGGAAACAAAAATTGAACAGAAAGCACAATCACAACAACCAGAAAAGCACATGAGAATTTTACGTGGAAAAACCCGAGAATGGGTAAAAACAACAGAGCCAGACAACCAAGAAATTCACTATAATATTCAGAAAGTTTTTATAGAGAACTCACACCAGTTTTCTCTCTACACACAAGGAAACTTACAGGACACGCCCCACAATCCTCCTTCACTGATCCGACGCAAAAAATACATGCCCAGATCTCAGAAATCCTCTTGTCCAACTCTTCTCTCCATCATTAGAAACTTGTTGAAAAACACTAAATGAAGACCTACACCCAACACACACATTACGCAGCTCAAACTTTTGGCCTTAAAGCAAAAAAATCGTAGTAATTGCATCGGGTGCAGAAGCGCCCAATCTGGGTGCAAAAGCGCCCATCTCTCGGGTAAGAAAAGATCACGACCAGCTAAGTTGGGCACTTGGGGCATTAAAGTCGGGGATTAAAGGCANAGTAATTGCATCGGGTGCAGAAGCGCCCAATCTGGGTGCAAAAGCGCCCATCTCTCGGGTAAGAAAAGATCATGACCAGCTAAGTTGGGCACTTGAGGCATTAAAGTCGGGGATTAAAGGCGCCCCCTTCTCTGTTTGCACCGAAGCATGGGCGCAAAAGTACCCACAGAAGGCACAAAAGTGCTCATAGTGGGCTCAAAAGAGCCACCCTCAAGAAGTAGTGCCCATACATGGGCGCTTAGGGACCCAAATGGGGCACAAAAGTGCCCCCTCTCGGTTTGGAATAACCTGGGTGCTTTAGCTCCATAAATACAACAATCTCCCACTTGGACACAATAACACCCAACACTAGTCCTTTGTCCTTGCACCTCTATCTGAATCATCTTCATAGTCCCGTATTGTGGTCACATAGTGTGGTGTGGCTCAAACCCATTCTTAACCTTCATGAAACCCAAATGAAACCAACCATAGTTTCAGTTTCTCGATAGTGACAACCTTCGTCAACATATCTGCAGGATTCTGAGTTATATGTATCTTCTATAAGAATAACTGCCCATCTTCAAGAAAAGAGAGAATGAAATGATACCTCAGCTGAATGTTTTTCGTCCTGGCACGAAAAACAACATTTTTAGTAAGAATAGTCACAGTCATAGTGTCACTGTAGAGTCTTTCAATCCTCTGCTCCTTGCCTAATTCTGCAATGAAACTCTATATCCAAATCATCATCATGCTAGTCTCAGTGATAACAATATATTCAACCTCCATAGTTGAAAGTGCAACGATTTTCTACAACTTCAAAACCCAACTCACCATTGTGATCTCCAATGTAAGGATATACTCATTTGTATTCTACTATCTACACCTCCTACCATAACAGAATCTGCAAATCCCTTTAAATTGATCCCTGCACTTCCATAGTAAAGTGCTCTGTTGACCATTCCCCTCAAATACTTGAGAATCCACTTTATTGTCTCCTAATGATGTTTGGACGGATTGCCCATGAACCTACTAACCACTCTTGTTGCATATGCAACATCTTTCCTGGTATAAATCATTGCATACATCAAACTTTCAACTGTTAAAGCATATGGAGTTCTCTCCATCTGTGCATGCTCTAATGCAGAGTTAGGTGATAGCTCCTTAGAAAGCTTGACGTTACTACTTAAGAGAGTGCTAACTAGTTTCGCCTCACTCATGTTGAGCCTCAACATATCCTGTGTGAGACAACTTCAGTGCTCTTGCACTCTTGTCTTTATCAATTCTCATCTCGAGATCTTCCTAGTTGGACTTAAATTCTTTATGTCAAACTCACTTGATAATTATTTTTTAAGTCCCCAATTTTCTCAATATCAGCCCCTGTAATCAGCATGTCATCCATATATAAAAGTAACAAAAAATAATAGTTACCAAAGTGTCTGATGAAGCAATAGCGGTTCGCCTGACACTTGAAGTTCCCGTTGTCTGATATGAACCTATCAAACTTTCTATACCACTGTCTTGGAGCCTGCTTCAAGTCATAGACACTCTTCTTCATTCTACAGATTAAACCTTCTTTGTCTGAAACCTTATAACCTTGTAGTTGCATCATATATAGCTCTTCCTCCAGATCTCCATGTTAGAAATATGTTTCTAAATCCATCTGCTCTAGATGTAGATCTTCTTATGCCACCAAACTCAGTACAACCTTTACATTCATCATCTTCACCACCGAGGAGAAGACCTCTATATAATCCTTTCATTCCCTCTGTTGGAAACCCTTAACAAAAAATCTTGCCTTGTCGCAGTGCTATCACCTCACTCCTCTTTCAGCCTGTAAACCCACTTGTTGTGTAGTGACCATTAAATTCCAAGTTTGATTTATCTCCCAAGGATTGCATTTTTTTCATCCATGGCGAGCTCCCACTCCCTTGAACGTTCAACTTGAGTGGTTTCTTCAAAGCAATCTGGTTCACCACTATCAGTTTGTAACAAATAGTGCAAAGAAGGAGAATACCTATGTACGAATTCCTATCACTATGTTGGATCTTCTGACTTCTGCAGTAGATAATTGAGGAACTTTGGGTGCTCTTTCTGGTTAAGCACTTCTTTTTTATATGTCTTCCCGATCACTATCTACATATATTTGAATTCTTCATAAGTAGTTGACAAACTATCCTAAGTTTTGACCCTGTAATTGTATATATTCGATTCATTAAAAGTGATGTATCTACTCCTGATAAATTTTTGATTCGGATAATCCTAAAAGTTGCACTCAAACTCATCTGAGTCATATTCAATGAAGTTGCGCTCGATAGATTTCGAGTCAAGCTTGCTCTGAAACCCTGCATCAACATCAATATATTGAGAACACCCAACTACTCTTAAATGAGATAGACATAACCTTTTGTCACTCCACGCTTCTTTAGATAAGCCTTTCTCCAAAGGTACTAATGGAGTGTGGTTAATTAGATAAAATGCAGTGTTAACTATTTCAACCCAAAATAATTTTGGAAAGCTTGTGTGCAGCCTCATGGTACTAGCATGCTCCGTAATAGTTTTGTTCATGTGCTTAGTTGCATCATTCTGTTGTGGTATCTTTGGAACAGTGAACTCATGCCTGACCCCCTCTATAACACTAAAATTCCTGAACTTCTGATCACTAAAATTTCTGAACTTCCACTTCATTTTCAATACACCTGATTTTTGTTTTAAGAAACAAACCATACCTTTCTTGTGGGATCATTAGTTAACATANCAATACACCTGATTTTTGTTTTAAGAAACAAACCATACCTTTCTTGTGGGATCATTAGTTAACATAAAAAAATAGCAAGAACCACCAATAGACTGAACTGGAGTAGGACCCCATACATTAGTATGCACTCACTCTAGTTTTTTTTTTAATTCACCACTTACCCGATCTTGGAGATGGAAACATTTTTCTGCTTTCAATATATGCAGCCTTCATATAAATCCAGATCAACTTATTTCAAACCTTGAAGCTTTTTCTTTGAAAGTAGGGACTTCATACCATTCTCACTCCTATGGTCAAGCCTTCAATGCCACAGAACTACATCCATCCTAGTTCAAACCACATCAATAGCCATTTCATTGATCAAATAACGGGTGCCTTCAATGTTACGTCGAGCCATCACTAATGCCCCCTAGTTACCTTCCATGAATCATCTGTGAAAGTAATCACAAGTCTTGACTTTAACATCTAACTCAAAGAGTAAGATTTCTCTTTAAACTTGGAATATGTCTACCTTCAGTAAGCTTTCAGACTATTCCATTCGGCAACATGATATCAACATCACCCTTTCTTATTATACTTCAAGCCTTGTTATCTCTCGGATAAGCATTCCCTAAATTACTCTAAGTATAGTTTTTAAATGCCTCTTTATTGGGGCATGCATAAAAAGAGGCACCTGAATCTACTATCAATGATTCAGTTCTAACTAGGGATAACACCAGAGAGTCATGTTGGATTTCATCAGTAGAGACACTATTAGATATGCTAATTTCTTGTTCTCCATTAGTTTTTCTTGGAGCTTTGCAATCCTTCTTGAAACACCCATTCTTATCGCAGTTCCATTATTCTCCTTCACTTGACTTAAGCTTTCCATTCTTGGACTTCGATTTGCCTCTGCCAGTATTCCTACCCAAATTCCTTCATCTATTATCAACATTTAATGCAGAACCTAAAGATTCACCATTGCTGGTTTTCTGCAAACTTCTTCATTCAAAATCATGTTTTCATTCTTTTCTCATTTTATTTTTAAATGAGTCGTCAGCTTATTTATCATTGTATATTTCTTTTTTTTGAATAAGTTTCTCTTCTCAGATCAAATGAATGATCATGAAAAGAGAGGAATCAGAAAAGTAGGACTTATGACAAAGACAGATAAATAAGAGAAATAATATGAAAAACCTCTGTGCGACAAACTTCGCTAGAATAGGTCAAGCACATATATCCAAACAAAGTTGGCTCGAAATAGATTGTGTCAAATATCCACAAAAGAATGTTTACAAAAGTTATCCACAATGAATGATTCAGGTGTGTTTGCCTGTTCTGAGGTTAAAAGTGCTAAAACACATGCGTAGGATCTGAAAATCCTCTTCTTCACCAGGAACTTGTTAAAGAACACCAAAGGATGACCTACACCCAGCACATACATTACACCACTCTAAATTTTGGTATTAAAACCAACAAATAGTGATGACTACATCGGATACGAAAGTGCATCGCGCCCTGCATAGTTGGGCGTTTGGGAGCCCAAGTATGGCAAAAAGCCCCCTTCTTTGTTTGCGCCCAAAAGAAACAATGCCTTACATGGGCGCTTAGGCTCCCGAAAGGGGCGCAAAGCGCCCCCCTCTTTGTTTGGAAAAACCTGGGTGCTTCGGCTTCACAAACAAAACACCCAATACATATAATGGAAAAAGAAAGAAAGAGTGAAAGGTTTGCCCCGTGGCGGGCAAAGATGGGTGTTCTTGGGCTCTTTGTCCTATTTTATTCACGAAGAGATGATTACAAGGAAAGGAGAGTTCTCCCTTCATCGGGGTGAGAAGAGAGGAGAGCTCATGAGAGAAGAAAGAGATAGCGCCGGGATTCTTTTACATGCTACAAGTTTCTTTTAAGGTAAAGAGTAAAAAGTAATATTACAAAAGTGTTATTGCTTTGAGGAGGGCAGTACAGGGTATTTTGTTCATTTCGTTGCTCAGATCGATCTTCTGGAGCTTTTCACTTGGTGGGGTTGTCGGATGCAAGCACCTGGCCCAAGGTAGTCAGTCGGTGGAAGGAGGTGGTCGGCCGACGGAAGTGGGTGGCCGGCCGGGTTACTGTCGGCGGCCGGTCCAAAGAGGCCTACCCGCGTGGCTAGTCGGCTTGTGGAGGTGGCCGGACAACTTGTGGAGTTGGCCGGCCCAGGTGGTCGACTGATTGGGAGAGCGGGTTGCTTGGGTGACTCCGGTGATGGTGAGTTTGGCCTGGCAAAGACCCAGACATTTCCTGTTATATAGTGCCGGTGCACTTGTGGATGGGATAGAAGTAATACTTTTCTGAATTTTTATCTCACTTTATTGTCATCTGAAGGAGAAATTATTGCATACGGACACCGCATGCATCTCTGCATGCGGTGTCCGATCCTGGCCGTAGATCACGGTGATCTACGGTCAGGATTATTTCCGTTTTTAAAAAAAAATAAAAAATTTTAGGTGGGGCCCACTGAAATACATCAGGACCGTAAATCACCTGATTTACGGTCCGGGCTTGCGTGCGGTGGCCAATCCGTATGGAATAATTTTTCCATTTGAAGGGCAATGCGTGCGGTGGCCGATCCGTATGGAATAATTTTTTCATCTGAAGGGCAATTAGAATCCTGAATACTGCTTTGTTTAATTTTTTGGACTACGTTAAAAAATGTTTCATTGAGACTCCGCCTTTTGCCCATCCTTAACCAATGACCTGTATATGTCATTCGAAGGTTGGGTATACTACTTATCATTGTGGCAATGACCATAATCATAGTTCTTTCCAATCGTTAATTTTTAAACAATTTCATTCTCCAGCTAACTTCCCCCAAATTAAGAAATGTGTTGTCAGAAAACAATCAGTTAAACGTAACATTGGTACATGATATTAGTATTTTATTTGAGTCAAATTTATCGTATGAGCCACTTAACTTAAATCACCACAAAACATTTGAATTGTCTAAACAGTTCACCTTTTTTACTTCCAGGCAATTTTTTCTTCTTCCGTCAACTATAGTTTAATAGCATGGTCCAACAAAATATTGGGACCGGCTTTGGTAGCGTTATACAATCCTCTTCAGCCCGCGATGTCTGCCTTTCTGTCAACAATGTTTCTCGGAAGCTCCATCTACCTTGGAAGGTTGCATCCATTCCCATGAATTGAATTCTGGATTAACTTAACTTTGCCGTGCTGCTTTCTCTTAATTCTATATTAAGCTTGCATATGCATTAATTTAGTTATTAATGCTAACTTACATGATGTGATTCAAGTGCTATTGGTGGAGTTCTGATCATCTGTGGCTTGTATCTCGTCACCTGGGGGCGTTATATGGAGAGTGAAGCACCAAAAGTGGCCAAGAATGGTGAGAACCTGAT
>JXCR01124010.1:54353-79781 GCA_002079205.1 Phalaenopsis hybrid cultivar | reverse complement strand
ACTCATTCCTTAGTAAAGCAATCTTAAATATTTTCTCTAATAACACAATAGGATGTGCAAAAATGAAACTTCTAACCCATTATAACATAATTAATTTATAAAAAATTAATTATATTTAAAGCAATAAAGAATTTAATCATGTTAATGGTAAATTTTTTTACATACTAGTCTGAATTTAATAAATTTTATTTACTATTATCGTCAAATGTGACGGTCATCATCATTTAAATCCAAAAATACAAAGTTAGTTCTATCTTCAATAATTTACCTTAAGTATCCACTATTCAAGTACCATTTGATTTCATTTGTATTAGATAAAATTCATCCTTATTAAAAAACATGAGTTAAATTGGGAACTTGAACTTCTATTGATCCCCCTTCAAATTATATGCCTTAGATGTAATATGTATTATTTGTGTAGGAATAACACTCCTTTGTTCCAAACATCAAATGAATATACATGAAACTATGCAAGGCTTGCATGAGAATTTGTATAAATGTATGCTTGTTTGTAATAGAAACTACACAAAATATTGATGTTCGCATATACCCTCTGATGATGGTTATATTGAATGAAATAATGTGTACAATCTGTATGAGAATAATTCTTATCATTAGATCCGTTGTATGAAGTGTTAGTATTTATTTTTGTGCTAAAATGAGACTTTGAAAAAAAAAATCCAATTCAACCTTTAGTTAAATATTTTGTTTTCTAATTTTTATGTTAAATAAAACATTTTCACAAGTGTAATTTTATTTTAAAATATCGTAATTATATTCTAATTAGATGTAATGCATAGTTAGATCTATTTATTTTCTTAATAATTTTAAAATTTTTATCCTTAATTTTTAATGTTCTTTCGAAAACCCTTAAAATAAATTATCAAATTCATTAAAAGATTTTTTTTTTAAACAGACTTGATGATAGAAATTTGTCTCTTTGGTTATAGAACATATGTTTACCTCTTCACCAAAATATTTGAAAGAAGAAATTATTATTATCTCAATTGGCCCATATGATATTCTTCTTACCCCTTTCCATTTTTGTTTTCTCTCTTTCCTATCATTTCTCTTCTCTTATGCTTTATATTCATTAACCAAGTTAGGGCAATCCCACTTAATATGCCCAAGTTTCTTACACAATTAAAGCACCTTATTCCATCTTTTTTATAAGCATTATTGTTTACAAACATAAGTTCTTATCTTCTCTAGACATCATTTGTCTTTTCTTCAACATGGATCCTAATAATCTATATAGAATAGCTATCTCAATTGTCTCTCCATTAGTTTTACATGAGGCTGTATTTGAATCTTCAATCTATTAAGCTATTAATTTTTCATTATATTTTCTTTCCACTTTAAATTTTTTTCTTCTTCTCTTTCTTTTATTGCTTGCTCATCAACTTAATGAGAATGTCACAATTGATCAAGTGAATAATTAGAAAAATTAATAGATTCCTTAAATGTAGTTTCCTCGGGAACTAGATCTTTAAATTAGTAATGAAATTTTTTCTAGACCAAATACATATTTATTTGTATTATATATAATGAGTATAATGAGTTTGAAATCTTTGTTAATCTTACATTCTTATCACTAAAACACTCCTAAGATTTCATTCTAAACAAGTTTGTTCATTCATAAATTATTATAAGTTTATCAAAAATATCTTTAGTATTTTCAAGCTTTGAAAGTATCAAATAACCATGCTTTAAGGTACTATATAAATCACTCTTAGCCTTAGAGTTTATTTTTTTATGCTCTATCCCAATTGATGTCCACATCAAAATTTAAATCCTTACTTATGGTANATTCTAAACAAGTTTGTTCATTCATAAATTATTATAAGTTTATCAAAAATATCTTTAGTATTTTCAAGCGTTCAAAGTATCAAATAACCAGGCTTTAAGGCATTATATAAATCACTCTTGGCCTTAGAGTTTATTTTTTTATGTTCTATCCCAATTGATGTCCACATCAAAATTTAAATCCTTACTTCTGGTATATATGTTAATGTTAACATATTCAAATTGCAACGATCCCATTCTTTATAAAATTCACAAGTAGAAACATTTTAATAATTAAATATAATTTTATTATCTAAAAATGAAAGATTTACCGAAGAGTTACCATCAATATTGCTAAAGAGTAATTTGTGTGACATATGAGTGNGGTATATATGTTAAGGTTAACATATTCAAATTGCAATGATCTCATTCTTTATAAAATTCACAAGTAGAAAAAAATTAATAATTAAATATAATTTTATTATCTAAAAATGAAAGATTTACGGTAGAGTTACCATCAATATTGCTAAAGAGTAATCTGTGTGCCATATGAGTGGATTTTTTTATTAACAATTTATTTTAAAAAATAGATCTAAGGATCTCATACAAATAAAATGTAAGTCTCAACTATGAGGGGAAGATGTTGAATTGGTGCTCTTTTAAATTTATATGTAATTATAAAAAATAAAATGAGTGTGAAACTATAATTTTTATTTACTAAAAAGAAATTATTTTATGAAATTTGTTGGAGTAAGTAATAAATAGCAAGAGATAGCACACAAAAGTTTATACAATTGGCCCCTACCTATGTCATTCCCTTTACTTCCTTATCTAGGATTCCTCCTTTTCAATCTTACAACCCTTAATTTGGCATCCTTCTTAAGGTAGATAAAACCCTTATAATCTATGTTTTCTTTTCGGTAAAGAGAAACACAAAAACTAAGTTTAACAAAATATTATTGATTTCTTAAAAATTTTTATAAGTTGTGAAAAGGATAATGGAAAAAAGATCAAACTATTTAATATTAACAAAAGTTTAGTATTGAAAATAAAACATAAAATCTTAAAAGTGATTTGTTTTTTTTTCTTACAATCAGTTGAAAGTTCTTCCAAAATATTGCAAATAATATGGCTTTGTTTAATCTCAAGCTTTTAGAGAGATTTGGATCTGCCCTTAAATCTTATCTCCTAAGAATATGTTCCCTTAAAAAAAAAATTAAGAAGTATGAAATGTGGGAGGGTTTTTAGAAGACTTTTGCATCTAATACTCCATAACATCTTTTTTATAGCATCTGAAAATTTTGCCAATGTTTATAAAAAACTTGCTTCAAATGCTTTTAAAATAGCTATAAAATGGCTACATAAAGTTGCTATAATAACTTATTAGAACTTTTCAAATTAATCTCTAATTAAATTTTAGTAAAAGTAGCTAATATTTAAATAATTAAAATTATTATTATTATTAATGAAATGTATGAAATTTAAAATATCAAATCTCTTCTAAAGAATCAATTTAATCTAAAAAAATTAAAGCATTTTCAAAATTCAAATTTAAGATTTTGTTAGCATACTAATTTCATTATGTTCTTGGTTATTTTTTAATACATTAAGCATTTTTTTAAAATATGGTTAAATTTAAAACACTTAGAATTTTCAAGCTGAAATAATTATTTCAATTACAATAAATAAACTTTAAGAAATTAAAATATAATGCTATAAATAATATGATAAATTTTTATCTATTATTTTTGTAAATTTAAATGTATTTTTTCAAACATTAATGGTATACTTAAATACATTTTTTTGCTTATTATTATTTTTTTACTTGTATGGCTTGAGCTTGGGCCATCATTTTTGAAATGAAAACCTAAAACTTTTATGGACTATCTAGATCATATTTATTATTTTATTATTTAGGGAAAGAAATGAGAGATATGGTCTCAGTCAATTCAAGTCTTTATGTAAGTAGAAAATTTTTTCCAAGGTATTAATTAATATTTATCCTCCCAAGCTTTGCTATGATAATATTGTTGATGATGGTAAAATGATATCTCAATAAAGTGATGGCTTTAGATGGAAATAGATGGTTATTTCAGATATAGAGACGTAATCTTGGGCAGATGGTGGAAGGGGATTCTCTTTATTGTATTGTGAAGGTTGAAAAACAAAGATTAACTTAAAGAGACCAAATTTGAGATGATATAGTTTAACTTCTTTATAATGGGTTTAAAGGTGGTTAATTCATGTGAGGTTGTAATTATAGAAACATAGCTTTGAATATCTAATTTTGATATAGAAATTTTGGCAAAGGTTCAAGTTATTTAAGGTTTTGTGAAAGGGGCGGATACTAGACTTGCTTGAGATAGCCTAATAATCTTGGCTAAGAGCCTTATGGAGGTTCTTATAAATTTGATCGGTTAAGCTTTATCAAATGGAAAAGGTTCTAAGATCACTTTAAAATGTTGAAGAAAATGTGCCCATGAGCATTGGAAGAGAAATTATTAGCGAAGAAAAAAAAACTTGAGGAAAAGTAGTCCTCCCACCAAGGAGAGGCATGACTTGTTGGCATGCTCCAATTATTAGAAAAAACTCTATGTTTTCTTCTCATTAAAAAAAAATCATNATATATATATATATATATATATATATATATCATAGTTAAAATATATATATATCATTGTATTTAACTTTACATTGATTCATTTGGTACAATCATTACATACTAGGTTAGATTGAGTGAGCTTGGAATGTCAAGTTCGAGTATGATTTGATTGCATCAAATTAGGTTTTAACCACAATTTTCCAAAGAGTTTAATTTATTAGCATGGGAAGTTAGAAGATTTCATGAAAAAATAGTTTTTATTCAGTTATCCTATTTAATAAATTAAAAAATTATTATTTAAGCCTATTTATATTTTATTAGTCATCATTCACAGTAGTAAAATATATTTTATGATAACATGTATTTCAATTTTCCAATCAATAATAGTAACGATTGATAGATTTCTATCAAATTACTTTCTAAAGTGGTTCCTTTTCAGTTACATCTATAAATTTATATTCATTTTATTTTCTTTTATGTCGAGTTGCATATAATCAAACTAAATGAGTCTAACCTTGAACATCTGGGCAGTGTTGGGCTGCAACCTGAATTTACGTTAAATAAGATTTATCAAATTCAATAAATCTGAAAAATATGTGCGACGGAGATGGATCTCAAAAGTAACAAAGGAACAAATCCTTAAATCCGCCTCGCAATTGAATTTATTAAATCTAGATTTACATCGTAAAAAAGAAAAAAAAATCGATTTAATGACGCGTTAGATTTAATTTTCAATTTTTTTCTTATATTTGGCTTGATTTACGTTAAATGCCAGGTTAAATCTTATTAAAAGTATCCTACCAAACACTCTCCTGGAAAAGTCATCCACCAAAACAATGCAGGCGAAAGCCGTGCCCGTCCTCCTCCATGAGTCCCCTATCATATTCTCTTCATTAAGAAAAAAAATCCTTTCCAACAAAATTTCTACAAGTAGACAAGCCTTGTCCCTGGGCAGAAATAAAAGAAGTAGAAAATGAAAAATTAAAATTACATTTAAATTATTCATAATTGGATCCCATGCATTCATCCTTGCTGTTTGGTAAAGTGAAATATTATGTTTTCATTCATCTGTCCATTTACATTGTCTTTCCCGGATGGTTATGGCAGATGATAATGAGTACGTGCATGAGAAATGAATGTCATGTTGAGACATGACATGAAGTTTTCGAAAGACTGATAGTTGAGTAGGTATATATTGTCAGATAGAATAATTTATTTATGGGGCATTCTCATACGCACCACCCAATTCTTTAGTATTGACATATCAAATGTAAAGTTTGATTGATTGATTTATTTATTTATATACATACCACTTCAAAATTTCTCGTCGCATAAAAAAAAATCACTATTTTGACTTTTAGAAGTGAGCTATAATTTTATCACATACCCGTGTCATATTTGTTGAATGCATCAGGAGCACAAATCTCGAAGCAAAATGGAAGTACACAATAGATGAGGTGGGCCGTCGCTCAAAGTGCGCAAGATCAATCAATGAACTAAATTAATTAATTAAAAAGAAAATTTATGCCAAGGCAAGGGGAACATCATGGGACTCTGATGAGTCGTTCGCTTAGTTGACGGGCTGACTGACATGGAGGCTGAACGAAAGATGCCCACAGAATGAATCAAATCGGAGATGTTCAATCACCCAAGGAACAAACGAACAAACTAGAGCTTAAGAGAGAGTCACAGGCACACTCAACCGAGGAGCCTTCACTGTCGAATAAAGAAGTACGGGTGCAACGAACAAGGATCACCGCCTTCAGTCAATAACTACTTATTAGTCTATTTAAATGTACTGTATAGATGATCTTGGTACCCTTGTGTCTCTTTACATAGAAAGGGAACCTAAAGGCAATTATTTGTTAGAGGTATCTCCTATAACAATTAATAGGAGACCATTGCATAAGAAAATGATTCTAGACACTCCTACTTCTACTGTTCACCTCTCCCTACTCACGCAACTCCTTCCTTATATGTTATATTCCTTGGGTGTGATTTTCATACATTTTTTTATTCAACATTCTTAAAGATGCGATGAACGTGGAATCATATCATCAACAAGAAGAGGAGGATAATGTAACGGTAAAACAACCATTCAAGAAACACATAGCCAAGCGTAAGATGCGGACAACACAATGGAATTTGTGCGGCAGCGAGTGATTGAGACGAAGGAACAGTTGATGCTAGAAATGAGGGAACAAATGACAGGCGTGTTTCAAGAAGCCCTAGCCAGGGAAAATCGTAACCCACAAAGCCAAAACCTTGCTCTTCAATAATTGAGATTTTGCTTTGAAAGACCTAATTCACTTGATGTCATTATGCTAGTTCACTTGAGGTGAACCATAATTTTCGTTTAATAAGTGAAAATTTTATGCTTTCATCCATCTGTCCATTTACATAGTCCTTCCCGGATGGCTATGGCAGATACCAATGAGTACAAGTATGAGAAATGAATATCATGTTGAGACATGGATTTGTTAGAAAAATCATTATAGTAACCATGAATTTGTCGAAAAACTAATAGTTGGGTAGGCATTGTCAGATGGAATGATTTATTGATGGGGCATTCACATACCTATCGCCCAATTCTTAGGCATTTACATATCAAACATCTAAACTTTGATTTTTTTTTTCTCATTTATATACCACTCCAAAATTTCATCTCACATAAGAAATACCACTATTTTAACTTTAAAAGTGAACAATATGTTTTTCACTTACCTGTGTCATATTGGTTGAACGTGTAATTTCTCACTGTGAAGTCGTGATTTCAAATCATGCATATTGTCCTTTGAGCTCAACTTTCTCTCAAAAAAGAAATATATATTTTCACGTACAGATAAGGTGGCACATATGTCAAAATTGAAAATTAAGTGTTAGATATGTAAATACAGAAGATTTGAGTGTTAGATATGAAATCACGCTTTGTTTATTTAATATATTTCTGGTTGCCTTGGATTTGTCTCAACAGCAATTTTTGAGAGCTTAAGAAATTTGATGATTTCACCAGCTAGACTGGTTAGATTGGGTGTCTTCTGCTGGAAAAAATATTACGCGGGTGCCCACGCACGTCGGCACAACAAACAAAAAAGGCGACCTGTGTCGTGTGCGCACGTAATATTTGTTCCTTCTATCTAGTCTAGTTGGATGTTTGGACCCTTTCTTTATATTGCCTGGCTCAGTTTGGCTGGAACTCTACTGGATGCATTCAACTTAGTTTTCCTCTTTGATTCCAATGTTTCTTTTTCATGAGTTTCTGAAAGTTTTTCTGTTCTGTAATTATTGTTCTTTTCTTAATAATAGGTTTAAGAGTTTTCCAAAAAAGAGAAGTGAATTTTCTTGGTAAATAAGTGGGTGGGCTAATGAGTTGATGAATCTGGGGAATAGCTGAGTTGACAAGTTGGCAAAATGAAGAATGGGGGATTTGAGGACATGATGAAAATGATAAATAGGAGAGCAGATGAGTTGGGTGAATTAATTGAGTTGTTTAGTTGTTGAAATACTGAGGAAGTGAGCTGATGAATTGGCAAATTAGATGAATCTTTGAATGGCAATTTGACAAGCTTTTGAATTGCCTCTTACTTTACTTTATGAGTTGGAGAGCAGCAAAAAACTATTATTTATTAAGTTCATTAAAAATTATTGATGCCATAAAAAATCATTTATTACTACTAAGTATTAAGTGTAATTCATTTACTGCAAAGCAGTTTCAAATAATTTAATCTCATCTTAAACTGAAATCACTCTAATCACATGATTAAGTTTTATCTTCTTCCTTTTTTTTTCCAAAATTAAGTTGATTTCTTATTTTTTATAACTGTTTGAACCTTGACCGAGTGGTGCTTTTGTCTATGCTATGTTAGAAAGAAACTTGTTTTGTGTTAGAAATGAAATTATTTTGAAAACCTGGTGAAAATTTGATATGTCGAAATTCAGCGTTAGGTGAGACATGTGATGCATGCGTGTGTGGTAGGTGTTGTAGGTGAATAATGATGTGTAGATATTAATTTGGTTGGTGAATAATATGTGGTATTGATTACTTCTAAACATGTATCAGTAACCCGTACCTTTCTTGGTTATGGATCAAGTCTCAGAGAAATTTTTGTAAGCTTCTAAATAAGTTTGTGTGAGTTTAAGAGTTGTATTTTGTAATTTTTGAGCTTATGAAATATTTTGTTTTTTTGTCCAACAAAGTGGTATCGGAGTGATGCCGAATGGAGGAATGGCCCCGTTCCAAGTTTCAATACTTACCATAGCCAATTATGATAAGTGGAGCATCAAGATGAACACTCTACTAGGATCACATGATGCATGGGATATCATTGAGAAGCGCTATAGAAAGCAAGATTATGTTGCTTTATCTTAAACTCAGAGATGAGCTTTGATAGATTCAATAAAGAGAGACAAAAAGCTCTCTATCTCATCTATTAAGTGATGAATGAAGATTGGTTCGAGAAGATATCAAGTGTAACCACAACAAAAGAAGTATAAGGGAAGTTTCAAACTTGCAACAAAAGAGTGGGTCAAGTTAAGAAGTTTTACCTTCAAACTCTTATATGTGAGTTTAAGCTTTTATTCATGAAGAATCTGAATTAATTTATATTATTTCTCTAGAGTGTTGATTATAATCAATGAATTAAAAAGAATTGATGAAGATGTGAGTGAATTTAAAATTCTTAGAAAATTATTCGCTCTCTTAATCTAAAATCTGAGTATATTATTACTACTATTAAATAAACTAAAATTTAAAAAAAAAGAGTGTGGAGTAATTATTGGGTTTTTTACAAGATTATGAAGAAAAATAGCTATCTTGATAGTGTGTCTCTTGAAAGGGAAATTCATCTTTTTCCAGTTTCATATATTTTGTCTAAATCCTCTTTTGCCTCTAAACAAAGGTTATGCTTTTCTTCGATGAGTTCATCTTATTCTTGTTTAGTCTCCTTCATTTTATTAGTTGTATCTACGTCGCTTTCTTCCTTTTTTTTTTCTCCCATTCTTCCGTTTCTGAGGTTTCTTTATATTTTAGTTTCTTAGTGATAAATGTTGAAGACAATGTACCTAAATATGAAACACAAGTAATAAATAAGAGGACACTAAAGATTTCATCCATATAATTTCTCAGTTCTGACACAAGATACTTATTAGATCAAATAGAATGATTTTGTCATATCCAGAATAATACCAATCCAACCTATTTCATGAATAAAATGTGACATATTATCTAACCAACAAAACTAATTGTTAAAAAATAAAATCTTGTTGGTGTATCAAAATGTATGAATGTTGACTAATCTGGCTAACATGGAACTTGGTAAAATGAAATGATTGAATAATTAAAAAATCAGATTATTTAGTAATACACATTGAATGTTGAGATTACACTTTGAATTTTTGTGAGTAGATCCATAATATAAAAAAAATTATGCTTATTCCAGAAAAAATAAAACAAAAGATATGGTAGAACAAAGACATTTATTATATAAGGTCTACCTAATGCTAGATACAGAGGCGCATAATAGATTGATATGAATATCGTGAGTTGTCGCACACTAAAACTGAATGTTGCAGATACTTTCTTTTCACTTCCTTCTTCCATAATATGAGCTTCGAGAAGGAAAAGATAAGAGGACCCTATGGAGACTTGTAGTCATAAATTCATAATGGAGCCCGACCACAACGATCAAATTTATTTTCTTCATGCATAAGGATAATGAATTACGAAGTAGAAAAGATTTCAAAATCATCACAAACCTCCTCCCTTTGTTTCTTTTGTAATTTATCGATTATTATATATTGATTCCTTAACATTATTATCTATATAGATATAACAAATATAACATCTGTTATGTCAATGGCACAAAAGAAAAAAGGATATGAAATGAATGGAAATAGGATATAGATGAAATATAATGAAATAAAGTCACATTGAGATTCCCTATGAAATTGGTCTCACTACTAAGAAGTTTCTGGAGCCACGAAGGAAGCTTCAAATTGATATCTTTTATGGGTTAAGAATGGAAGTTGAGCTCCATGAGGTCAAATCCCCTATTGTGAAGAGGAAGAAAAAAAAAAGAAGCAAGGTTGCAACTTCATAAACTCAATTTGAAAGAAGAAATCTTTGACATGGACAAATGCTAAAGAGAAAGATGCGGTGGTCAAGGACGTGGTCGTGCATAAGGAAGAAAAGGAAAAGTGTATATGACAATAATTCTAGCAACTTCAATAATGGAGGTAGAAGTGGAAATAAATAAATATCAAGGGGTCGTGTAAGAGAAAATTTGTGGCAAAGGTATAACAAATCACAAATTAAATGCAATAATTTTAAAAAAAAAATGGTCATTATGCTGTTTAATGTAGACATATAAAAAAATGGAGCACAAAACCAATCTTATAGAAACATAAAAATAAAGAAGAATGAATTTTATTATTAACATGCAAGGACAAAGATAAAGACTAAGCAAATAGGTGATATATCTAAATTGGTGCAAGAATCACGTATGGTGAAAGAAGCATGCTTGTAGAGCTTTATGAAGCAAAAAGGGGAAATGTCTCGGTTAGAAATGAATAGAAAAATATTGGTAGAAGGTAAATTTAAAATTCTAATATGTTTGAAGAATGAAGGCCATCAATTCATCTCAGTTTTTACTCTGTACCCAATGTGAAGAATTGTATTTTGAGTTCTGGTCAACTATTAGAGCAATAATATGTCATTCACTTAAAAATAATTATTTTATTAAAAATCTTATAATTAATTTGATCGCTAAGGTACCTATGTCATAAAAAGCATGTTTATTTTTGATATTCAGTGTGATGTTGTAAAGTTTTAAAAGCATATTATAATGATCCATCATTGCAATGTCATCTACTATATGGACATCTGAACTTTGGAATGTGTTGAACTTCTACCAAAGAAGGAGATGGTGATAAGTTACCCCACATCTATCAACCTTAACAAATTTATGAAAGATGTTTAATATAAAAGCAATCTCGCAAAAGCTTTACAAAGGAGTCAACTCCAAGAGCCAAAAAGAGACTTGAGCTCATACACACTGATGAGAGATCAGAGGTGTTTCAAATTTTTACGAAGTTTAAAGCTCTTGCTGATAAGAAAAGTGACATTAACATCAAGACCATTAGATCTGGTTGTGGATGACATTTCACATCTTATGAATTTTATTGTTACTATAAAGATTATGGAATATGTCATCCTTTAACAGTGCCAATAGTTTTCTAACAAATGGAATAACAAAGACAAATAATAAAATAATTTTCAACATGGATTGAAGAATGCTCAAAAGTAAGAGAATCCAAAAAAAAAAAAAAGTTGAAGTGGTTGATTGTTCAAGTTGCTTAATAAATTCTTCCCCTACAATAAGTGTACATCAAGTGACCCTCAAGAAGCATGGAGTGGAAGGAAGCCATGAATCTCTCATCTTAGAAAACTTAGAAGCATCCCATATGCTCACATTCTAGATGAAAAAAGGAGCAAAACATGATGATAAAAGTGAAAGATATGTGTCAACGGGCTAGGACTTGAGCTCTAAAAGTTACAAAGTCTATAATACAATTAATGACAAAACTCTCATTAGTCGTTATGTGGAGTTTAATGAAAAGATATTTGGAATAGAGAAACATAAAGAGATGAATATAAATTTATTCCTATTTTGAAAAAGAAGATGAAAACGAGTAGCCAAAAACTAAAGAGATTGTAAGAGAAGAACCATAGGAGCCCATCACTTCATTAATTTCAACAAGAACATATGTATGATCAACATCAACAAGATCTTTATGTGAAATTTTAAATGAGAAGAAACCATATTTTGTAATTTTACAAGATATGTATGAGATAACTAATAATCAATATGACATTATGTTTATTTATTTATTTTGTGAATGTGAACCTTTAGGCTAGCAAGAAGTAGCTGAAAGCAAGAAATGAGTAGATGCTACGGAAAAAGAAATTAAAGCAAGCACAAACAATGATACATGGGAGCTCTCTACCCTTCCTCAAGGATAAAAGGCAATTAAGAGTTAAATAGGAATTTAAAATGAAGAAGAATGCTAAAGGAGATATAGAGATATACAACACAAGATTAGTGGCTAAAGAATAAAATAAAAATATTTTGTTCACTATGACGAAGTATTCACTCCTATTGCTCATCTTGAAACTATTAGATTAATAATTAAGAGTTAAATAGGAATATAAAATGGATATGAAATCTTATGTTTTTAATGAAGTTCCTAAATGAGAAATTATATCGAGCAACCTTTGGGATATGATGTAAAAATACAAGAAGAGAAAATCTTAAAATTGAAGAAGGCTTTATTTGGTTGAAAATAAGCACCAATGCTTAGAATACTCAAAATGAAAAGTATTTCAAAGAAAAAATTTCATTAAATGTCCATATGAGTATGCATTTATAATAAAGTTCAAAAAAATAGATATTTTTAATTGTGTGCTTATACGTAAATAACTTGATATATACATATAATAATATTAAATATGCTTAAAGAATCAAGAAGAAATGTCCAAAAAATTTGAAATAAATGAAATTGAGCTTCTGACTTACTATCTTGGCATTGAAGTGAAATAAGAAAATCATGCATCTTTAACACTCAAGAGGTTTTTTTCAAGGAAGCACATATAAAGTTCAAAATGGATGACTTTTATCCCGTTGGAATGCAAACGGAATATAGAGTCAAATAGTCCAAAAATGAATAAGAAAAGAAGTAAATCTAACTCTTTATAAAGTATCATTGTTGGTCTACTCTACTTAAATCATATAAGGCCAAAAATTACTTATGTAATTGGGGTAATCAGGCGTTATATGGAACCTCCAGGGATAACTCATTTCAAGATTGTTAATAGAATAATTCATTACATCAAAGGTACAATCAATTGTGATTGTTCTTTTTCTATTAAATATAAAATTGTTGGATAAAGTGACAGCTATTGAGGTAGAGATCTAAATGTTGGAAAGAGTACCATCAAATTTGTGTTCTTTATGTGAGTTACCACGTTCTTCTGGGTATCAAAGAAGCAACCTACAAGTTGTGAAGCTGAATATGTTGCAGCTACTTCATGCGTTTGTCATGTTATTCGGCTAATAAATTTATTAAAAAAATTATGATTTCTATAAGAGGT
Source organism: Phalaenopsis hybrid cultivar (assembly GCA_002079205.1). NCBI lineage: Eukaryota > Viridiplantae > Streptophyta > Magnoliopsida > Asparagales > Orchidaceae > Phalaenopsis > Phalaenopsis hybrid cultivar. The sequence continues at coordinate 66,246 of JXCR01124010.1, read as the reverse complement.
GCTCTTCAAGACAAATATTGACAATAAATCAGCACTTGCATTGACAAAAAAAAAAAAAGTTCATCTTTCACAATAGAAGGAAGCACATTGATACTTGTTATCATTACAAAAGAGAATATGTTGCAAGAAAAGAAGTGGAGTTGAAGTAGGTACTCAAGATCAAGTGACATAAATATTTACTAAGCCACTAAAAAAATAAATGTTTGCAAGGTTTTGAAGCATTCTTAGAGTTACAAATCAGCTTTAAGGGAGGTTGTAAGAAATAAATTTATTTTGTGTTCGAAATAAACTTATTTTGATAATTAAACTTGTTCAAAATTGAATTGCCAATGTTAGGTGGACATGCAATGAATGTGTGGTGGTAGGTGTGGTAGGCCAATAATGAATGCTTGAGATTAGTTTGGTTAATAAATAATGTGTAGTGTTGATTACTTCAACATATATATAAATACCCCATACTTTTGTGGGTTATGAATCAAGTCTCAAAAAAAAATTTTGTCAGCTTCTAAATAAAGTTATTGTGAGTTTGCGAGTTGTATTTTGTGATTTTTGAGCTTATAAAATATTTAGTTTTTCCCAACATGCTATTACTTCCCTTCAAAAGAATAATTTGTGACAAACCACCACACACACACGCGCGCGCACGCGCACGCGCACACACACTCACAAATGCTGATCACAAACCCAAGTTCCCGTTGAAAAGTCGAAGTAACAAACGGGTTCCAGTACAAATTCTTATTAATAAATGCAAGCTAATATTAGGAGTAGTACAAGGATTATTACTCTTTTNAAGATGTTTAATATAAAAGCAATCTCGCAAAAGCTTTACAAAGGAGTCAACTCCAAGAGCCAAAAAGAGACTTGAGCTCATACACACTGATGAGAGATCAGAGGTGTTTCAAATTTTTACGAAGTTTAAAGCTCTTGCTGATAAGAAAAGTGACATTAACATCAAGACCATTAGATCTGGTTGTGGATGACATTTCACATCTTATGAATTTTATTGTTACTATAAAGATTATGGAATATGTCATCCTTTAACAGTGCCAATAGTTTTCTAACAAATGGAATAACAAAGACAAATAATAAAATAATTTTCAACATGGATTGAAGAATGCTCAAAAGTAAGAGAATCCTCAAAAAAAAAAAAGTTGAAGTGGTTGATTGTTCAAGTTGCTTAATAAATTCTTCCCCTACAATAAGTGTACATCAAGTGACCCTCAAGAAGCATGGAGTGGAAGGAAGCCATGAATCTCTCATCTTAGAAAACTTAGAAGCATCCCATATGCTCACATTCTAGATGAAAAAAGGAGCAAAACATGATGATAAAAGTGAAAGATATGTGTCAACGGGCTAGGACTTGAGCTCTAAAAGTTACAAAGTCTATAATACAATTAATGACAAAACTCTCATTAGTCGTTATGTGGAGTTTAATGAAAAGATATTTGGAATAGAGAAACATAAAGAGATGAATATAAATTTATTCCTATTTTGAAAAAGAAGATGAAAACGAGTAGCCAAAAACTAAAGAGATTGTAAGAGAAGAACCATAGGAGCCCATCACTTCATTAATTTCAACAAGAACATATGTATGNTAATCTGCTATCTGTTCATAATGATACATTTAAAAACACATCAAATCTCAATCAGCTTAAGATCTTCTCTTTACAGGTGTTGGCATTCATGTAAAAAATGACTTGTAAGCATATTCTTCTACTGTTCTCGTAATTATATGGCAAAAATATCAATCTTTTAAAAATTTAGATTTTTTCCAGTCAAAAAAATAAACCTTTTCTGCAGCCTTATTAGCATATATTCTTTGTTATCCATGCAAAATACATCAAATTTTGGTCATTTTAGTCGTTTCTACATATTTTTCTTCTAGGTCAAGACAATGGATATCAGAATGCCAGCCAAATTTGAAGGGTGCAAAAATGTGCAGGATCTTCTACTGCTAATTGCAAATATAGGAAGAATTATGAAGAAATTTCTACCACCCAAAGCAAAGATTTCAAAAAGCAAAGCAAACCATGCAAGATTATCCATCAGTATTCATGGCCTTTATACCTGTGGAAGCTTCTGATAAGTGTCACAAACAGAATAGACAAACTCTAGGTCGGGATGACACATATCATGCCATGAAATTAATTGAGTTAGATAAATATGCTTGTTTTTACTAAAAGGTACCTTCATAAGCATAGAGAGCATTGTGAGAAATTAGAAGCCACTAGAAATTGATATGACAGATCAGTTACCCATATATTGCAGAAGCAATCAACAGCTAGAGTTTGTAAATAAAGTTATCCCTCTACGTCACTATTAAAGAAAAATAAATAACTTTATAGGAAAAAAAATGGGAGACTCCAAGCTCGTATGGCCTTTCTAAAGTGGTGACATAAATATCTATTTGTAACTAATGAATGCATTAATTTTTTGTTCATTACATTGTTCTTATCCANATATATATATATATATATATATCATTGTATTTAACTTTACATTGATTCATTTGCTACAATCATTACATACTATGTTAGATTGAGTGAGCTTGGAATGTCAAGTTCAAGTATGATTTGGTTGCATCAAATTAGGTTTTAACCACAATTTTCCAGAGAGAATAATTGATTAGCATGGGAAGTCAGAAGACTTCATGAAAAAATAGTTTTTATTCTGTTATCCTATTTAATAAATTAAAAAATTATTATTTAAGCCTATTTATATTTTATTAATCATCATTCACAGTAGTAAAATATACTTTATGATAACTTTTATTTCAATTTTCCAATCATTAATAGTAACGATTGATAGATTTCTATCAAATTACTTTCTAAAGTGGTTCCTTTTCAATTACATCTATAAATTTATATTCATTTTATTTTCTTTTATTTCGAGCTGCATACAATCAAACTAAATGAGTCTAACCTTGAACATCAGGGCGGTGTTGGGCTGCAACCTGAATTTAAGTTACATAAGATTTATCAAATTCAATAAATCTGGAAAATATGTGCGACGGAGATGGATCTCAAGAGTAACAGAGGAACAAATCCTTAAATCCGCCTCGCAATTGGATTTATTAAATCTAGATTTACATCGTAAAAAAGAAAAAAAAAACCATGGAACTAAAAAAAAATCGATTTAACGAAGCATTAGATTTAATTTTCAATTTTTTTTCTTATATTTGGCTTGATTTACGTTAAATGCCAGGTTAAATCTTATTAAAAGTATCCTACCAAACACTCTCCTAGAAAAGTCATCCACCAAAACAATGCAGGCGAAAGCCGTGCCCGTCCTCCTCCATGGGTCCCCTATCATAGACTCTTCATTAAGAAAAAAAATCCTTTCCAACAAAATTTCTACAAGTAGACAAGCCTTGTCCCTGGGCAGAAATAAAAGAAGTAGAAAATGAAAAATTAAAATTACATTTAAATTATTCATAATTGGATCCCATGCATTCATCCTTGCTATTTGGTAAAGTGAAATATTATGTTTTCATTCATCTGTCCATTTACATTGTCTTTCCCGGATGGTTATGGCAGATGATAATGAGTACGTGCATGAGAAATGAATGTCATGTTGAGACATGACATGAAGTTTTCGAAAGACTGATAGTTTAGTAGGTATATACTGTCAGATAGAATAATTTATTTATGGGGCATTCTCATACGCACCACCCAATTCTTTAGTATTGACATATCAAACATGTAAAGTTTGATTTTTTATGTACTTATTTATATATATACCACTCCATAATTTATCGTTGCATAAAAAATCACTATTTTAACTTTTAGAAGTGAGCTATATTTTTTTCACTTGCCTGTCATTTTGGTCGAATGCATTAGGAGCACAAATCTCGAAGTAAAATGGGAGTACACAACAGATGAGGTGGGTCGTCGGTCAAAGTGCGCAAGATCAATCAACGAACTAAATTAATTAATTAAAAAGAAAATTTATGCCAAGGCAAGGGGAACATCATGGGACTCTGATGAGTCGTTCGCCTAGTTGACGGGCTGACTGACATGGAGGCTGAACGAAAGATGCCCACATAATGAATCAAATGGGAGATGTTCTCTCACCCAACAAACAAACGAACAAACTAGAGCTTAAGAGGAAGTCACAGGCACACTCAACCGAGGAGCCTTCACTGTCGAACGAAGAAGTACGGGTGCAACGAACAAGGATCACCACCTTCAGTTAATAACTACTTATTAGTCTATTTAAATGTACTGTATAGATGATCTTGGTACCCTTGTGTCTCTTTACATAGAAAGGGAACCTAAAGGCAATTATTTGTTAGAGGTATCTCCTATAACAATTAATAGGAGACCATTGCATAAGAAAATGATTCTAGACACTCCTACTTCTACTATTCACCTCTCCCTACTCACGCAACTCCTTCCTTATATGTTATATTTCTTGGGTGTGATTTTCATACATTTTTTTATTCAACATTCTTAAAGATGCGATGAACGTGGAATCATATCATCAACAAGAAGAGGAGGATAATGTAACGGTAAAACAACCATTCAAGAAACACATAGCCAAGCGTAAGATGCGGACAACACAATGGAATTTGTGCGGCAGCGAGTGATTGAGACGAAGGAACAGTTGATGCTAGAAATGAGGGAACAAATGACAGGCGTGTTTCAAGAAGCCCTAGCCAGGGAAAATCGTAACCCACAAAGCCAAAACCTTGCTCTTCAATAATTGAGATTTTGCTTTGAAAGACCTAATTCACTTGATGTCATTATGCTAGTTCACTTGAGGTGAACCATAATTTTCGTTTAATAAGTGAAAATTTTATGCTTTCATCCATCTGTCCATTTACATAGTCCTTCCCGGATGGCTATGGCAGATACCAATGAGTACAAGTATGAGAAATGAATATCATGTTGAGACATGGATTTGTTAGAAAAATCATTATAGTAACCATGAATTTGTCGAAAAACTAATAGTTGGGTAGGCATTTTCAGATGGAATGATTTATTGATGGGGCATTCACATACCTATCACCCAATTCTTAGGCATGTACATATCAAACATCTAAACTTTGATCTTTTTTCTCATTTATATACCACTCCAAAATTTCATCTCACATAAAAAATATCACTATTTTAATTTTAAAAGTGAACAATGTTTTTTTCACTTAGCTGTGTCGTATTGGTTGAATGTGTAATTTCTCACTCTGAAGTCGAGATTTCAAATCATGTATATTGTCCTTTGAGCTCAGCTTTCACTCAAAAAAGAAATATATATTTTCACGTACAGATAAGGTGGAACATATGTCAAAATTGAAAATTAAGTGTTAGATATGTAAATACAGAAGATTTGAGTGTTAGATATGAAATCACGCTTTGTTTATTTAATATATTTCTGCTTGCCTTGGATTTGTCTCAACAGTAATTTTTGAGAGCTTAAAAAATTTGATGATTTGCACGTCGGCGCAACAAACAAAAAAGGTGATCTGTGTCACGTAGAGTAACGTATGTAGCCAATGAAATTATGTCACGATACCTCGCACAACACAGAAAAAAAAACGGCACAGTAACACGGGGAATATTCCCCCGTGTTATTCATGTGTAATTGTGTGTTATTCATGTGTTATTGTGTCCTGGGAATATTCCTGGTGTTGTAATAACACAATAACACATGAATAACACATGAATAACATACAATAACACAAGAATAACACAAGAATAACACGGGAGAGAATATTCCCCCGTGTTACTGTCCGTTTTTCCTCTGTCGGGAATATTTCCCGTGTTATTCAAGTGTTATTGTGTGTTATTCATGTGTTATTGTGTCCTGAGAATATTTTTGGTGTTATAATAACACAATAACACATCAATAACACGTGAATAACAGACAATAACACATGAATAACGTGCAATAACACATGAATAATAGGGGGGATATTCCCCGTGTTACTGCGCCGTTTTTTTTTGCTCTGCCGCTCGAGATATCGTGGCGTGATTTGATTGGCTACGCACGTTATTTTTACGTGATGTAATATTTTTTCCCTTCCATCTAGTTTAGTTGGATGTTTGGACGCTTTTCTTCGCATTGCCTGGCACAGTTTGGCTGGAACTCTACTGGATGCATTCAACTTAGTTTTTCTCTTTGATTCCAATGTTTCTTTTTCATGAGTTCCTGAAAGTTTTTTGTTCTGTAATTATTGTCCTTTTCTTAATAATAGGTTTAAGAGTTTTCCAAAAAAAAGAAGTGATGATATCAAAACTATCTAAAAGCTAAATTAATTGTTTTCTTGGTAAATAAGTGGGTGGGCTAATGAGTTGATGAATCTGGGGACTAGCTGAGTTGACAAGTTGGCAAAATGAAGAATGGGGGATTTGACGAGATGATGAAATGATAAATAGGAGAGCAGATGAGTTGGTGAATTAATTGAGTTGTTTAGTTGTTGAAATACTGAGGAAGTGAGCTGATGAATTGGCAAATTAGATGAATCTTTGAATGGCAATTTGACAAGCTTTTGAATTGCCTCTTACTTTACTTTATGAGTTGGAGAGCAGCAAAAAACTATTATTTATTAAGTTCATTAAAAATTATTGATGCCATAAAAAAATCATTTATTACTACTAAGTATTAAGTGTAATTCATTTACAGCAAGTAGTTTCAAATAATTTAATCTCATCTTAAACTGAAATCACTCTAATCACATGATTAAGTTTTATCTTCCTCTTTTTTTTTTCCAAAATTAAGTTGATTTCATATTTTTTATAACTGTTTGAACCTTGGCCGAGTGGTGTTTTTGTCTATGCTATGTTAGAAAGAAACATGTTTTGTGTTAGAAATGAAATTATTTTGAAAACCTATTGAAAATTTGATATGTCGAAATTCAGTGTTAGGTGAGACATGTGATGCATGCGTGTGTGGTAGGTGTTGTAGGTGAATAATGATGTGTAGATATTAATTTGGTTGGTGAATAATATGTGGTATTGATTACTTCTAAACATGTATCAGTAACCCGTACCTTTCTTGGTTATGGATCAAGTCTCAAGGAAATTTTTGTAAGCTTCTAAATAAGTTTGTGTGAGTTTAAGAGTTGTATTTTGTAAATTTTGAGCTTATGATATATTTTGTTTTTTTGTCCAACAAAGTGGTATCGGAGTGATGCCGAATGGAGGAATGACCCGGTTCCAAGTTTCAATACTTACCATAGCCAATTATGATAATTGGAGCATCAAGATGAACACTCTACTAGGATCACATGATGCATGGGATATCAATGAGAAGCGCTATAGAAAGCAAGATGATGTTGCTTTATCTTAAACTCAGAGATGAGCTTTTGATAGATTCAATAAAGAGAGACAAAAAGCTCTCTATCTCATCTATTAAGTGATGAATGAAGATTGGTTCGAGAAGATATCAAGTGTAACCACAACAAAAGAAGTATAAGGGAAGTTTCAAACTTGCAACAAAAGAGTGGGTCAAGTTAAGAAGTTTTACCTTCAAACTCTTATATGTGAGTTTAAGCTTTTATTCATGAAGAATCTGAATTAATTTATATTATTTCTCTAGAGTGTTGATTATTATCAATGAATTAAAAAGAATTGATGAAGATGTGAGTGAATTAAAAATTATTAGAAAATTATTGGCTCTCTTAATCTAAATTCTGAGTATATTATTACTACTATCAAATAAACTAAAGATTAAAAAAAAAGTGTATGGAGTAATTATTGGGTTTTTTACAAGATTATGAAGAAAAATAGCTATCTTGATAGTGTGCCTCTTGAAAGGGAAATTCATCTTTTTCCAATTTCATATATTTTGTCTAAATCCTCTTTTGCCACTAAACAAAGGTTATGCTTTTCTTCGATGAGTTCATCTTATTCTTGTTTAGTTTCCTTCATTTTATTAGTTGTATCTACGCCGCTTTCTTCCTTTTTTTTTACTTCATTCTTCCGTTTCTGAGGTTTCTTTATATTTTAGTTTCTTAGTGATAAAAGTAGAAGACAATGTACCTAAATATGAAACACAAGTAATAAATAAGAGGACACTAAAGATTTCATCCATATAATTTCTCAGTTCTGACACAAGATACTTATTAGATCAAATAGAATGATTTTGTCATATCCAGAATAATACCAATCCAACCTATTTCATGAATAAAATGTGACATATTATCTGACCAACAAAACTAATTGTTAAAAAATAAAATCTTGTTGTTGTATCAAAATGTATGAATGTTGACTAATCTGGCTAACGTGAAACTTGGTAAAATGAAATGATTGAATAATTAAAAAATTAGATTATTTAGGAATACACATTGAATGTTGAGATTACACTTTGAATTTTTGTGAGTAGATCCATAATATAAAAAAATTATGATTATTCCAGAAAAAATAAAACAAAAGATATGGTAGAATAAAGACATTTATTATATAAGGTCTACCTAATGCTAGATACAGAGGCACATAATAGATTGATATGAATATCATGAGTTGTCGCACACTAAAACTGAATGTCGCAGATACCTTCTTTTCACTTCCTTCTTCCATAATATGAGCTCCGAGAAGGAAAAGATAAGAGGACCGTATGGAGACTTGTAGTCATAAATTCATAATGGAGCCCGACCACAACGATCAAATTTATTTTCTTCATGCATAAGGATAATGAATTACGAAGTAGAAAAGATTTCAAAATCATCACAAACCTCCTCCCTTTGTTTCTTTTGTAATTTATCGATTATTATATATTGATTCCTTAACATTATTATCTATATAGATATAACAAATATAACATCTGTTATGTCAATGGCACAAAAGCAAAAAGGATATGAAATGAATGGAAATCGGATATAGATGAAATATAATGAAATAGAGCCACATTGAGATTCCCTATGAAATTGGTCTCACTACTAAGAAGTTTCTGGAGCCACGAATGAAGCTTTAAATTGATATCTTTTATGGGTTAAGAATGGAAGTTGAGCTCCATGAGGTCAAATCCCCAGTTGTGAAGAGGAAGAAAAAAATAAGAAGCAAGGTTGCAACTTCATAAACTCAATTTGAAAGAAGAAATCTTTGACATGGACAAATGCTAAAGAGAAAGATGCGGTGGTCAAGGACGTGGTCGTGCATAAGGAAGAAAAGGAAAAGTGCATATGACAATAATTCTAGCAACTACAATAATGGAGGTAGAAGTGGAAATAAATAAATATCAAGGGGTCGTGTAAGAGAAAATTTGTGGCAAAGGTATACCAAATCACAAATTAAATGCTATACTTATAAAAAAATTGGTCATTATGCTGTTTAATGTAGACATATAAAAAAATGGAGCACAAAACCAATCTTATAGAAACATAAAAATAAAGAAGAATGAATTTTATTATTAACATGCAAGGACAAAGATAAAGACTAAGCAAATAGGTGATATATCTAAATTGGTGCAAGAATCACGTGTGGTGAAAGTAGCATGCTTGTAGAGCTTTATGAAGCAAAAAGGGGAAATGTCTCGGTCAGAAATGAATAGAAAAATATTGGTAGAAGGTAAGTTTAAAATTCTAATATGTTTGAAGAATGAAGGCCATCAATTCATCTCAGTTTTTACTCTGTACCCAATGTGAAGAATTGTATTTTGAGTTTGGGTCAACTATTAGAGCAATAATATGTCATTCACTTAAAAGTAATTATTTTATTAAAAATCTTATAATTAATTTGATCGCTAAGGTACCTATGTCATAAAAAGCATGTTTATTTTTGATATTCAGTGTGATGTTGTAAAGTTTTAAAAGCCTATTATAATGATCCATCACTGCAATGCCATCTACTATATGGACATCTGAACTTTGGAATGTGTTGAACTTCTACCAAAGAAGGAGATGGTGATAAGTTACCCCACATCTATCAACCTTAACAAATTTATGAAAGATGTTTAATATAAAAGCAATCTCGCAAAAGCTTTACAAAGGAGTCAACTCCAAGAGCCAAAAAGAGACTCGAGCTCATACACACTGATGAGAGATTAGAGGTGTTTCAAATTTTTAAGAAGTTTAAAGCTCTTGCTGATAATAAAAGTGACATTAACATCAAGACCATTAGATCTGGTTGTGGATGACAGTTCACATCTTATGAATTTTAATGTTACTATGAAGATTATGGAATTTGTCATCCTTTAACAGTGCCAATAGTTTTCTAACAAATGGAATAACAAAGACAAATAATAAAATAATTTTCAACATGGATTGAAGAATGCTCAAAAGTAAGAGAATGCAAAAAAAAAAAAAAGTTGAAGTGGTTGATTGTTCAAGTTGCTTAATAAATTGTTCCCCTACAATAAGTGTACATCAAGTGACCCTCAAGAAGCATGGAGTGGAAGGAAGCCATGAATCTCTCATCTTAGAAACCTTAGAAGCATCCCATATGCTCACATTCCAGATGAAAAAAGGAGCAAACCATGATGATAAAAGTGAAAGATATGTGTCAACGTGCTAGGACTTGAGCTCTAAAAGTTACAAACTCTATAATACAATTAATGACAAAACTCTCATTAGTCGTTATGTGGAGTTTAATGAAAAGATATTTGGAATAGAGAAACATAAAGAGATGAATATAAATTTATTCCTATTTTGAAAAAGAAGATGAAAACGAGTAGCCAAAAACTAAAGAGATTGTAAGAGAAGAACCATAGGAGCCCATCACTTCNTATTGATTCCTTAACATTATTATCTATATAGATATAACAAATATAACATCTGTTATGTCAATGGCACAAAAGAAAAAAGGATATGAAATGAATGGAAATAGGATATAGATGAAATATAATGAAATAAAGTCACATTGAGATTCCCTATGAAATTGGTCTCACTACTAAGAAGTTTCTGGAGCCACGAAGGAAGCTTCAAATTGATATCTTTTATGGGTTAAGAATGGAAGTTGAGCTCCATGAGGTCAAATCCCCTATTGTGAAGAGGAAGAAAAAAAAAAGAAGCAAGGTTGCAACTTCATAAACTCAATTTGAAAGAAGAAATCTTTGACATGGACAAATGCTAAAGAGAAAGATGCGGTGGTCAAGGACGTGGTCGTGCATAAGGAAGAAAAGGAAAAGTGTATATGACAATAATTCTAGCAACTTCAATAATGGAGGTAGAAGTGGAAATAAATAAATATCAAGGGGTCGTGTAAGAGAAAATTTGTGGCAAAGGTATAACAAATCACAAATTAAATGCAATAATTTTAAAAAAAAAATGGTCATTATGCTGTTTAATGTAGACATATAAAAAAATGGAGCACAAAACCAATCTTATAGAAACATAAAAATAAAGAAGAATGAATTTTATTATTAACATGCAAGGACAAAGATAAAGACTAAGCAAATAGGTGATATATCTAAATTGGTGCAAGAATCACGTATGGTGAAAGAAGCATGCTTGTAGAGCTTTATGAAGCAAAAAGGGGAAATGTCTCGGTTAGAAATGAATAGAAAAATATTGGTAGAAGGTAAATTTAAAATTCTAATATGTTTGAAGAATGAAGGCCATCAATTCATCTCAGTTTTTACTCTGTACCCAATGTGAAGAATTGTATTTTGAGTTCTGGTCAACTATTAGCGCAATAATATGTCATTCACTTAAAAATAATTATTTTATTAAAAATCTTATAATTAATTTGATCGCTAAGGTACCTATGTCATAAAAAGCATGTTTATTTTTGATATTCAGTGTGATGTTGTAAAGTTTTAAAAGCATATTATAATGATCCATCATTGCAATGTCATCTACTATATGGACATCTGAACTTTGGAATGTGTTGAACTTCTACCAAAGAAGGAGATGGTGATAAGTTACCCCACATCTATCAACCTTAACAAATTTATGAAAGATGTTTAATATAAAAGCAATCTCGCAAAAGCTTTACAAAGGAGTCAACTCCAAGAGCCA
>JXCR01124010.1:38234-51942 GCA_002079205.1 Phalaenopsis hybrid cultivar | reverse complement strand
ACTAATAAGCGATAACAGAAGAGCATTATCATGTGCAACTCTCAACAAAATGATGAATAAAAATAAGCAAACCAAACCAAAAACTCCAATAATTATTATAATTATATGATATCTTGAAATAAAAATTTAAGCACGTTATATTAGTGGGAAACAAGATTTATGAGTTAGCAATCGGCAGGCCAAAAAATGTTAGGCTTATATCAATATACAATAGGAGATTAAGTAGTTCATGATCATGACACATTCGATGATGTTAATCTTCCTGCTTTTGTCTAGTAGATAAGTTGTAAGCCATCAGCGGTGACTAATACAATATTCAGGTAATCTGCTATCTGTTCATAATGATACATTTAAAAACACATCAAATCTCAATCAGCTTAAGATCTTCTCTTTCCAGGTGTTGACATTCATGTAAAAAATGACTTGTAAGCATATTCTTCTACAGCTCTCATAATTATATGGCAAAAATATCAATCTTTTAAAAATTTAGATTTTTTCCAGTAAAGAAAAAGAAACGTTTTTTGCAGCCTTATTAGCATATATTCTTTGTTATCCATGCAAAATACATCAAATTTTGGTCATTTTAGTCGTTTCTACATATTTTTCTTCTAGGTCAAGACAATGGATATCAGAATGCCAGCCAAATTTGAAGGGTGCAAAAATGTGCAGGATCTTCTACTACTAATTGCAATAATAGGAAGAATTATGAAGAAAGTTCTACCACCCAAAGCAAAGATTTCAAAAAAAGCAAAGCAAACCATGCAAGATTGTCCATCAGAATTCATGGCCTTTGTACCTGTGGAAGCTTCTGATAAGTGTCACAAAGAGAATAGACAAACTCTAGGTCGGGATGACACATATCATGCCATGAAATTAATTGAGTTAGATAAATATGCTTGTTTTACTAAAAGGTACCTTCATAAGCATAGAGAGCATTGCGAGAAATTAGAAGCCACTAGAAATTGATATGACATATCAGCTACCCATATATTGTAGAAGCAATCAACAGCTAGAGTTTGTAAATAAAGTTATCCCTCTACGTCACTATTAAAGAAAAATAAATAGCTTTATAGGAAAAAAATGGGAGAACTCTAAGGTCGTATGGCCTTTCTAAAGTGGTGACATAAATATATATTTGTAACTAATGAACGCATTAAATTTTTGTTCATACATTGTTCTTATCCATTGATGAAATGCAAATCAAAGCCTTAACAGAAGACAACATAGCGATTGAGAAATGAGTTTCTTAAAAGTATTTATTGATTAAGTTTATCATAAAAAATTATGAGGTTTTAAAGTTTTTTTATGGATAAATCAATTTAAAGTTTGGTTGTTAACATCTANACAGAAGACAACATAGTGATTGAGAAATGAGTTTCTTAAAAGTATTTATTGATTAAGTTTATCATAAAAATTGATGAGGTTTTAAAGTTTTTTATGGATAAATCAATTTAAAGTTTGGTTGTTAACATCTTGTTTAACATTAAGTAATTTTTTTTTGGAAAATTGAAGTTTAAGTCTAACATTTTATTTAAATTAAATGAGGTTACACTTAATATATTTAATCTTGATTTGTTCTATGAGGCATGCCCAAGAATTGGAGTGATAGAGGTCGTGAGGGACAAATAGAGAGAGACAATAAGGGAGAAAGAAGGAAATAACACACACAGACTAGCCTCGTAGGGTGAACTGGGGTATTCCTGAGCTCTGTGACCCATTTTATATCTTATNTTGGAGTGATAGAGGTCGTGAGGGACAAATAGAGAGAGACAATAAGGGAGAAAGAAGGAAATAACACACACAAACTAGCCTCGTAGGGTGAACTGGGGTATTCCTGAGCTCTGTGACCCATTTTATATCTTACAAATGGGAGTTACAAGAGAAAAGGGGAGAGAGTCCTTCCTAAAGAATGGGTATAAAGAGAAGAGCCTAAAGAGGCAAAAAACCTAGAGAAGCAAAGACCACCAATACATGTTATGGTTCACCTACTTATAAAAGATAGAGGGACAAAAAGTAAAATCACAAGCTTGCCCTGACTTTAATAAGAGTGTTATAGGATATTATTGTCTTTTGATATGCCTTATCATATTCATAATGGGTTTGACACCTTTTTTTATTGACACCGATTGACCTTCATTCTACAAAGTTGATCGACTTTATGTCAGGACACCGGTTGGCCTTTGTCTTGAAAACTCGATCGGNTTGCTCATCTTGAAACTATTAGATTAATAATTAAGAGTTAAATAGGAATATAAAATGGATATGAAATCTTATGTTTTTAATGAAGTTCCTAAATGAGAAATTATATCGAGCAACCTTTGGGATATGATGTAAAAATACAAGAAGAGAAAATCTTAAAATTGAAGAAGGCTTTATTTGGTTGAAAATAAGCACCAATGCTTAGAATACTCAAAATGAAAAGTATTTCAAAGAAAAAATTTCATTAAATGTCCATATGAGTATGCATTTATAATAAAGTTCAAAAAAATAGATATTTTTAATTGTGTGCTTATACGTAAATAACTTGATATATACATATAATAATATTAAATATGCTTAAAGAATCAAGAAGAAATGTCCAAAAAATTTGAAATAAATGAAATTGAGCTTATGACTTACTATCTTGGCATTGAAGTGAAATAAGAAAATCATGCATCTTTAACACTCAAGAGGTTTTTTTTAAGGAAGCACATATAAAGTTCAAAATGGATGACTTTTATCCCGTTGGAATGCAAACGGAATATAGAGTCAAATAGTCCAAAAATGAATAAGAAAAGAAGTAAATCTAACTCTTTATAAAGTATCATTGTTGGTCTACTCTACTTAAATCATATAAGGCCAAAAATTACTTATGTAATTGGGGTAATCAGGCGTTATATGGAACCTCCAGGGATAACTCATTTCAAGATTGTTAATAGAATAATTCATTACATCAAAGGTACAATCAATTGTGATTGTTCTTTTTCTATTAAATATAAAATTGTTGGATAAAGTGACAGCTATTGAGGTAGAGATCTAAATGTTGGAAAGAGTACCATCAAATTTGTGTTCTTTATGTGAGTTACCACGTTCTTCTGGGTATCAAAGAAGCAACCTACAAGTTGTGAAGCTGAATATGTTGCAGCTACTTCATGCGTTTGTCANACCATATTTGAGTGTGCATATTAAGTTTTTCAGTTTTCTTTCTTCTTGATAACAATAACTACGATAAAGACAAGAAATATTGTAAGGTAATAAATTAAATCTTAATCATCATAATTTCATGCAATGATTAAACTCTCGGGATTTTTACGTTCATGACCCTGATATATTAGGCATAGTGGAGGGTCTCAAAATGATGAGTGTTTCTCCTTGCATAGGCTACTGGGCAGGGAAAGAAATCTATAGCTTTATCTGATTCAAGTTTGGAGACAAATGTTTACGATGTGGGAGCGTTGCTAGCTATTTTGCCAATTGAGCCTCTTTTGGGTAATTGTCTACATTGCTTCTTGGATTCTAGTTCTCTAAATGTCAACTGGATATGAGAAAACATTAATAAGATTTACATATAAACATATGAATAATTTATTAATGATACTCCCTTCATTAGCTGAGTTAGATGTCAGACACCTGCAATTGGTCGAGCATCATTGGATCTTGTCGATAGGCCTTCTGTGAAGGATTGTTCCGACTGTTGGGAGTCATTCATCCTTTTCTGGGGTGTGTTTTTTGTTTTCAAGACAAACTCTCTAGAAATACTACAGAGATGAATTTCTTAGCTCCAAATATAATGCTACGTGAACTCCTTCGTGCGCTCCCTGTTAGGAGTGTCTCTGAGATGTATTCCTCCTCGTTGGCACACTTCCCTTCTTGTTGGTAGCATACCCCACACTCACCGCACTATTAAGGATGTTAATATAGATTTTTCTTGTGAGATATGCCCAAGGATAAAAGCGGTAGAAATTATGAAGGAGAGAGAGAGAGAGAGAGAGAAATATGGAGAGAGATGGGTACATCATATATAGACTTGCCCAGTATGGGCAAATTGGGGTATTCTCGGTTTTTGTGACCCATTTTATTTCTTACAAATGAGGGTAACAAGAGAGAGGAGAGAGTTCTCCTTAGAGAGAGTGTGGGTCTAGAAAGAAGAGCCTAAAGAGGGAAAAAACCTAGAGGTAAAAGCCCTTAATACAAGTTATGATCCCTCTATTTATAAAAGATAGAGAGACAAAAGATAAAATTGTATGTTTACCCCTATTTTAATATGACGATTACGAATCTTATTGTCTTTCAACATGCCTTTTCAAATTCATAACTAATTTCAACACCTGTTCTAATGAACACCGATCAACCTTTGCTCTAGGAAGTCAGTCAACTTTATATATGAACGTCTGTTGGCCTTAGCCCTGGGAATCTGGTCGATATTAAGTATAGAAGTCGGTCCACCTCTGGATGGCCAGTTAGCTTGCCTGATTATTGTTAGTTGGTGAATTTGCAGACCTTTGGGGGTTGCTGTTGAGAGAGCTTCATGTTGATACTTGTGAGATTGTTAGGGATCTTAGAACTTTGTTCAGTCACAGACGTGGATGCTTATCTGTTGTTGGCATGGGTGGCCCTTTAGTCGCCGGACTGAACTTAGGTCGATCAGCAGTCCTTCTGTCAATCGTCAGCCCTTCAGTCAGCTAGCAATCGGTCGGCTGGCTATTGGCCAGCTGACAGTCTTTAGCTTGGTTGATTGGCCATCACTCGCCTGTACTGTCTATTAATCGCCTGGACTAGCTATAAGTCACCTAGGCTGGCTTTCAATCATCTAAACTAACTATCAGTAACCTGTGAGGCCTTATAGTTTTTTCAGTGATATGGATCTTTAGATTGTCTCGAGATTTGTGCGGACCATTTTTGGTTGTGCATGATCAAAATCAAATGTGCAGATTATTTAAAGATATTACAATCCTAAAAATTGTACCTAGAGAATTAAAGGAGGCACTACAAACGAAAAAATATAAACAAATCTATACACAAGAAACTATTTAATAAANTCAATCATCTAAACTAACTATCAGTAACCTGTGAGGCCTTATAGTTTTTTCAGTGATATGGATCTTTAGATTATCTCGAGATTTGTGCGAACCATTTTTGGTTGTGCATGATCAAAATCAGATGTGCAGATTATTTAAAGATATTGCAATCCTAAAAATTGTACCTAGAGAATTAAAGGAGGCATTACAAACAAAAAAATATAAACAAATCTATACACAAGAAACTATTTAATAAGATTTAAAGTGCTCTTTTTTATTGTAGCCACATTGCTCAACTATTCCAAGTGATCATAATGCCTACATTTATGTTATTTTTGTTTTCTAAAATTTAGGGTATTTGTATTTGTTTGCTTAGCTGACCGCCAAATGCTCATGAAAACTTAACTATACTTATTGTAAACCTCTCCAAGGCCAATATTCCATTCTTAAAAGCTTTTAGAAGTCTCTCAAATCCAATTAAGCCACAATTTAGAGCTTAATACTAAGCTCAGGAAAGACTTTAAACAAATGATTTTAAGTATTAAGGCCATAGCAAAAGGGTACGGTAAATGACTTCAATAAAATATTTTAAGTATTTTCTATGAAATTTTGAGTCATATATGTTTTCATGAACATATTTTAGTCGAATGATTCACATTAACTAATTTGATATTATATTGATGAAAATAAAATAATATAATATAATTAAAAAAATATCTCTNACAATTTAGAGCTTAATACTAAGCTCAGGAAAGACTTTAAACAAATGATTTTAAGTATTAAGGCCATAGCAACAGGGTACGGTAAATGACTTCAAGAAAATATGTTAAGTATTTTCTATGAAATTTTGAGTCATATATGTTTTCATGAACATATTTTAATCGAATGATTCACATTAACTAATTCGATATTATATTGATGAAAATAAAATAATATAATATAATTAAAAAAATATCTCCATTCTTAAAAAAAAATAATTACAATATATCTCATGTGTTTTTATAAAATGTTAGATTTTTTCAAACAGAATAAAGTCGAAGTTTCGTCTTTTCATAATGAGAACATTTAATAAAAATGGTAACAATCCTTTCAAACCAAGCACAAGTCATAAGCCCATAAAAAACCTCTACATAGCACACAATTCTTCTTTATTTAAGCTCTGTGGGGGCGTTTGGTTGTGACTTAAATTTACCGTAAATTGGAGTTATCAAGTTCGCTAAATTTGGATTTCNTTTGGTTGTGACTTAAATTTACCGTAAATTGGAGTTATCAAGTTCGCTAAATTTGGATTTCTCAAATTCTCTGTGACGAAACTCAGCCTCACGAGCGACGACTAAACAAATCTTGTAAATTCATCCCGTAATTACATTTAATAAATCCAGATTTATGTCACAAAGCAAAAACATAAGCACATTATCATGATCTAATAAGCGATAACATGAGCGCATTATCATGTACAACTGTCAACTAAATGATGAATAAAATATGCAAACCAAAGAAAATGCTCCAATACATCATTAAATTATATGATATCCTGAAACAGCAATCTAAGCACATTAGATTAGTGGAGCAAATAAGATTTATGAATCACCAGCCGACATACCAAACAATGTTAGGCTTATATCAATATATAATTAAAGATTTAGTAGTTCATGATCATNAGCACATTAGATTAGTGGAGCAAATAAGATTTATGAATCACCAGCCGACATACCAAACAATGTTAGGCTTATGTCAATATATAATTAAAGATTTAGTAGTTCAGGATTATGACACATTCAATGATGTTAATCTTCCTGCTTCTGGCTGATA
Source organism: Phalaenopsis hybrid cultivar (assembly GCA_002079205.1). NCBI lineage: Eukaryota > Viridiplantae > Streptophyta > Magnoliopsida > Asparagales > Orchidaceae > Phalaenopsis > Phalaenopsis hybrid cultivar. The sequence goes on along the minus strand of JXCR01124010.1, from coordinate 45,133 downwards.
GACAACATGTCACAAGCCATCAAGCGTGACTAATACAATATTTAGATAATCAACTATTTATTCTTAACAATACATCTTGAAATGCATCAAATTTCAACCAGATAAAGACCTTCTCTTTCCAGGTACTGACATTCATGCAAAACTTGACTTATAAGCATGTTCTGCTACAGTTCTTATAATTATATGGCGAAAAAGATAAGNAAATGCATCAAATTTCAACCAGATAAAGATCTTCTCTTTCCAGGTACTGACATTCATGCAAAACTTGACTTACAAGCATGTTCTGCTACAGTTCTTATAATTATATGGCAAAAAGATAAACTTTTGCATAGATTATTTGTTATCCATGTTAAATGCATTGAGTTTTGGTCATTTTAGTCTTTTTTGCTTCCAGGTAAAGCTAATGGATGAAAACTCAGACTCAAATATCACGACGACAGCCAAAGATGAAGGGTGCAGAAATGTGCAGGATCTTCTACTGCCAATTGCAAATATAGGAAGAATTATGAAGCAAGCTCTACCATCCAAAGCTAAGATTTCAAAAGAAGCAAAGCAAACCATGCAAGAGTGTGCATCGGAATTCATATCCTTTATAACTGGGGAAGCTTCTGATAAGTGTCANAAGCTAAGATTTCAAAAGAAGCAAAGCAAACCATGCAAGAGTGTGCATCGGAATTCATATCCTTTATAACTGAGGAAGCTTCTGATAAGTGTCGCAAGGAAAATAGACAAACTTTAAGTGGAGAAGATGTATGTCATGCCATGAAATTACTTGGGTTGGATAAATATGCTTGTTCTACTAAAAGATACCTTCAAAAGTATAGAGAGCATTGTGAGAAATCAGAAGCCATTAAAAATACTGAGCCCATGGAAATTGATATGACAGATGTGTTACCAATATATTGCAAAAGAAACCAGCATAGCTAGAGATTGTATATGTTGTTATTCCTATAGGTTGCAATTAAAGAAAATCAAATAGCTTTATACGGAAAAAAAATGGGAGAGCTTGTAGCTAGTATGGCTTTCTAAAGTGGGGACATAAATATTGAATTTTTTATCAAGAAATTGTTCTTATCCATAGATGCATTGCAAATCACAGTTTTAACAGAAGACAACATAGTGATTGGGAAATGAGTTTCTTACAAGTATTTATGGTTTAATTGTCCTAAAGATTTATGAGGGGTTAAAGGTTTTTTTTAATGGATAAATCAATTTAAAGTTTGGTTGTTAACATCTTTTTTGTTATTAAGTATTTTTTGGAAAAATTGAAGACTACGCCTAGCATTTCATTGAAAATTAGAAGTGGTTACACTAGATCAAAATCAAAAGAGTAGAATATTTGAAGATAATACAATCCTAAAAGTTATAGTTATAGACTTAAAAAGAGGCATTATAAACAAAAGTTATAAGCAAATCTATACACAAGAANTTAGAAGTGGTTACACTAGATCAAAATCAAAAGAGTAGAATATTTGAAGATAATACAATCCTAAAAGTTATACTTATAGACTTAAAAAGAGGCATTATAAACAAAAGTTATAAGCAAATCTATACACAATACATTATTTAATAAATTTAAAATGCTCCAATTCTATTCCAAGTGATCAAAATGCCTACATTTTATTTAATTTTGTCTTCTAAAATTTAGGGCATTTGCTTGCTTAGTTGACAGCCAAATGCACATGAAAATTTAACTATACTTATTTTAAACTTCTTTAAAGCCAATATACCATTCTTAATAGCTTTTAGAAGCCTCTCAAATCAAATTAAGCTACAATTCACAGCTTAATGCTAAGCTGAGGATGATTTTTAAATAAATGCTTTTTAAGAATTAAGAGTTTATTTGGGACGGTTGCAACTTATTAAAAAACTATTGCACAACAGTTGTGCCAAGAAGCTATGCGAGAAAACNTCTTAATAGCTTTTAGAAGCCTCTCAAATCAAATTAAGCTACAATTCACAGCTTAATGCTAAGCTGAGGATGGTTTTTAAATAAATGCTTTTTAAGAATTAAGAGTTTATTTGGGACAGTTGCAACTTATTAAAAAACTATTGCACAACAAGTGTGCCAAGAAGCTATGCGAGAAAACTGTGTGTCTGTTTATTTTGTGCAGTTATACAGTAGTTGTTTATGTTAAAAAGAACTTTCTACCCCTATTTTATCGCGTTGTTTATAACAGAATTAATCTTGGTTGCACATTTCATACATAAAAATATATATTTAGTTTAAATATTACATAATTAAAATTTACACTTCACTAAACAACGAGTAACAATAATAAAAATTAAAAATAAAACTATTAAAATAACAATTAATATTATCATAATGTTGAATTTAAAATTCAGATAATTAATTTAATGATATAATCTCTGCTCTAACAAAAGTCTTCATGTCTGATCACTATTGGAGGTGAAATCATCAAATTGATTTGCCCACCTGAAGAACTCATAGTTCTCTGATCTATTTTTGGGATGCTTGTAAAATTGTCTCCCATGATCTATTCCTTGGATTCTTGTAAAATTGACTCCCATAGCTACGCTCATGTCAGAAAGTAAGCAGAGAACACTACAGTTCACAATAGCAGTACAATACTTTAGAGGCACCGAAAGACCTCAAGCTCATCTTTCCTGGAAGTTTAAAATCACAAAATACAAACCGTTAGATGCAACATTAGTAAAAAAAATAATAGAAATACACAATTAAGGTTTCATAAAGCTGTGAAGTCTCAGAGAAATTATAAACCAACAAATAATTTATCAATATAAGAAGACAGTAGGCCTTTAAAAAAAGAGTTCTTGGTTGTCTTTAAAACATGTAACACCGATTACATTGTGTCACAGAAGCAAATCACCACAAAAACCATCCAAAAAAACCCAATCATTATAATCAGAGAAAAATAGGATCTTGGTTGCATTTAAACCACATAAAGTCGTGCTCGGATGTGTCACAAAACCATAATGCCACAAAATGCCATCCAATAGAACCCCATCAGTCATTTGACTGAAAAATAGGGTTTCTTGGTTGTCTTTAAATCTGGTAATACCGAGCTCACATGTGTAACAAAGTCATATCACCACAAAGACCATTCTAAAGAACCCTTAAGGTCATTTATGTCATCATAGACCTCAAAACCAAAAAAAAAAAAACATGCAAGCATAAAAAATCTATATTAAACCCACAGTTGCCTAGATGTCATCCATGTGGGACAAAAGTGAAAAAGTAATTTGCAATGAATTGAAATTTCACATGAACATCATTGCATGTAATGTTATTACAATAAAGAATAGTTACTTTTCCAAAACATTACACAAATAAAGAAAATGCAGTGCAAAATTTTTCACCCACTAACTATTGAACTTGTAATTTGCTCTCTCAACTCCATCATTTTCGAAACATCTTCCTCATCTTGTGTACAAGTGTCATGTAAATCAAGTTCAGCTTGTGACATTGACAGGCCTAGACTATATTTGTATGTCTCGACAGTGATATGTGATTGGTCCTCATCTGCATTATTGAATAAATATTATTATGTGAAGGATGTCAAATAATGTAGTTGTGAAGAGCAATCGTAGCTATCACAATATTTACTTATTTATTGAAAAGGAAGATGGATATATCACACAAAATAGCTCTTCTTTTTTCCAAACGCCAAATGTCATTTCAATAATATCACGTACAAATGAGTGCCTCTTTTTAAGCATCTCATTCAGCCTCAAGCTACATTTATCGACTCTTTCAAAATCTAAAATATGATATTTTGTACAACAAATGGCTTGAGATATCATATTCGTAATTGATATCCAGCATAAACCAAATAATATTTTCCACTTAGCTTATTTTTTAGTATTATAATACAATGCATATTTTATTTATCTATATTCAAACAAACTTGGAGGAGGCTTCGTAAAGTTGTATTTGTGAGTTCATATGACATATTTGAATATATGTGCATCTTTTCCATTTGGTCATCACAAAAGTGAAACACATATTGAAATCACATAAAATGATAATGTTGTGTGCTGGTGACCCACGACATCCAATATGTGCAATTTTTTTCACTATTGCACACGCGTGCATCCATATGTGTTCCATCAATTACTCAAATACAATCCTAGATTTATGTAAGATATTAGGGTTACCATAGTAAATTTAGAAATAGGTGAAGATAGAAAGCTACCTTGAGACATGGCATATAACGTTGATCACATGAAATCTCTACAAGGGTCTTTTGGGATGTAGGTTCTTTAGATATTATAATGTTTTAGGATAAGCTAGTGAGAGCATCTAAACCAATAAAAAAATATATGTTAATTAATTCTAATTAATATTGGAATTGCTCTATGGCTTTTCTCATAGACACATTATGTGATAAAATATAGAGGGTTATGGCTAACACCTCCCTCAAAGTCATCTGAGAGGATCCATGGTTCATGATTCCTCTGTAGTTCTTCTAATAAATCAATGAGCATGAGCTCTGTCATATGAAACATATTGTTAAACCTTGTCTGGGGATCCGCAAGAAACTCCTCGACCCACTTATCGCTTATGTATGTAAATTTCATGCAATGAGAGCGAGCAATATATGATTTTTAATACTCATACATTAAGCATAATATAACTTCAATTCTTTTGTGTCTTTATCTATTCATGTTATTCATTGTTTATGTAGCTAGAACATATAAATAACATCAAATTAGCAATAACTGCTTTAAACAAAAAACAATGACACTAAAAAATTCCAAAAGCAATGAAAGATTGCTTTGTGTGTAAAGATGTCCAAGAAATAAAGCAAAATAAAATTCAAACGTAGTGAAAATAGCATAATTAATATCACTATGAAAATCAAACATAAAATGTCTCCAACAAATAAAATAAAATTTAAGCATCCCGGTTGTCGTGAAAATAACGTAACTAATTAACCCTATGGTCAGGTGTAATTGACATGAAGAACTCTCCTAGTTAGGTCTTCTAGCAACTTCATAAAGAACAAGTAAAACAATATGTCCCCGTAACTTATTGGAGTTACTTCCAAAATTTCCACAACTTCTTGAATAGAAGTTGCATGTGATGTGCTAGAGTCATTGGTGCATGAAACAACTAATTATGAAATCTGACTTCTAATGAAAACTGCACCATCTTTTTTTTTTCTCAACCCTTGGACATTTGGATTGACTAGTAGATTAAACTTCATTGAGGTTAGGGTTGAGACCTTCATTGGAGTTAGCAGTTTGCTCAACATCTACATGCTCAGCTCTGCCAGCAAATCCTCTCTCTCCTGGTGCGTATGCTTGATCAACCGTGAAAACGACTCCACCAAAAATACGATCAACTTTTCTTCAAGCTCAGGGTCAATACCACTTTACTTAATATTTGGTCATTTGACATAACTTACAAATTAATGGATATATTGATATGTTGATGTAATAGGAAAAAAAAAGGTGAAAGATCGGACGTTTCGTAAAGTCTCACCTCCAATCTCTTGGTTCACCATTCATCTGAGGCATCAATGGTTCGCTTGATTAAATCCTAACCCAAAACCATGGATCCTTCCTTTAACACTTTCCATATTTTTCAATTGCATCTTATCATATTACATTCCTTTGCTTTCCTTAAACTTTTTTTACTTTATTTTATCATTCTTCCTTGTTTATCTTACCAACGCTACAACATCATCACAACTAACTTAGTAAATACCAACATTTTCACCACCATAATATCATTAATACCAACAAACCACTACCATGTCATCAACACCAACACACCACCACCCCCACTTCATCAATACCAACACACTACTACCTCCACATCATCACCATCAACACACTAACAACCAAAACACCACCAACCACCAATAGCAACCAATCACAAAAAATTTCCGCAAAGAACCAAGAACAACTCATCATACACAGAAAAACCAGAAAATATTAGCCACCCACGTAGATAATGACCGCAAAGCACTAATAGCCACCTGCATACCACTGGTTGCAGCCTCCAAATACCACAAAAAATCCATGAACCACAAACAACAAGCCAAAAGTAGTGCACCGTAATGAATACTTCAATTCCTCCATAGAGGAAGGGCATAAATCGCAAACATCATCACCTAAAACATCATTGAACTAGAAACCACAAAAAGCAATTTGGCATTTCCCCTTTTGAAAAGCATACTCATTAGTTTACCATAAAGCATAACACAACTCGGAGAGAGCAATCTGCACACAACTCAAATCCATAAATCACCAAAAACAAAGTGCGTAACAGCAAAAAAGAGAGGGTAGAAATTACCAGAGGACAACAGAGAACAAGAAGAGCCAATGAAGAAGGCAATGAAGCAGCTTTCTCTTTGTGAGAGAAGATGAGGAATTATCCAGAGCAGAGACACGAGAGAGAAGAAAGGGGAGCGGAGCAGAGGAGAGGAACTACTCAGGGAAGTACGTGAGAGAGGAGAAAGGCGACGGGAAAAAAATTGAGTGTCATAGACTTACACAGCGCTGCGTATGATATTGAGGTTTTACCGAGAGTACAAGGGGGTTATATCCGCGGGATAACCCCTTGTAACCTTCTGTAACCTACTAATAAATTCTTAATATATGATAACAGAAGCGCGAAACTTATTTTAGGTTACAGAAGGTTACAAGGGGTTATACCGCTGATATAACCCCCTTGTACCCTCGGTATAACCTCAATATCGTACGCAGCGCTGCGTAAGTCTATCGCACACAAATTTTTCCGAGTGAGGATCTAGTCACGAAAGAGGGTGAGGAGCTACCCAAGGCATTGACGCGAGAGAAGTAGGGCAGAGGAGAGAGGCGAGAGTGGAATTGCCCGGGGCAGAGCACTAGTAGCCACACAAAAAAATAAAATAAAAATTATATATATATATATATATATATATATA
>JXCR01124010.1:26347-37975 GCA_002079205.1 Phalaenopsis hybrid cultivar | reverse complement strand
ATATATATATATATATATATAACCTCATGACTGGACGCCCAGTGTCAAGTAGGTTTCATTATTTTTAACATCGACTAATATCAGTGTATTACGGTGGGATCCACTTGACATGTGACGTCCCGCCATTAGACTCCGAACGCAAACTACGTTTGGAGTTCTGATGTAATATTGTCTCAAAAAAACGAGGGTCGCGGGTTGGGCGGTGAAGTAATAGTGTTGCAAAAAAATGCTACTCACAGAGTTGAATCTGCGACCCACATTTAACGAAATTATTAGGATAAGNATATATATATATATATATATATATATATATATATATATATATATATATATATATATATATATAACCTCATGACTGGACGCCCAGTGTCAAGTGGGTTTCATCATTTTTAACATCGGCTAATATCAATGTATTACGGTGGGACCCACTTGACATGTGACGTCCCACCATTAGACTCCGAACGCAAACTGCGTTTTGAGTTCTGATGTAATATTGTCTCAAAAGATGCGGGTTGGGTGGTGAAGTAAGTGTTGCAAAAAAATGCTAGTCACGGGATTGAATCTGCGACCCACATTTAACGAAATTATTAGGATAAGTCATTTTACCGTGATTTCCAAGCAACAATTTTAACACTTTCGAAATGCGACATGACAAAAAAAGTTGCTCCAAAGGCACCCTTTAAGTTAATAGGAACGGGGTACTTCAATCAAATATATTAAGTATTTTGCATGAAATTTTTAGTCATATATCTTTTCACGAAGAGATTTTAAGCAAATAATCCAAATTAACAAATTTGATATTATATTAATGAAAATAAAGTAAAGTAATATAATATAAAAATATATCTATTCTTTAAAAAAATAAATATAATATAACAATATGCATTTATGAAATGTTAGCTTTTGTCAAACCCAAAAAAATCAAACTTCAGCCTTTCTATATTTTGCAACTTTCCTGCGGTCTATATGTACCAATATATTAATGGCTTCCGTCAAAGCTCTTCGTGGACGGAAAAATTATTTCATAAGGATGCATACCAATCTCCATTATCAATCATCGTAAAAATATATTTCTATGAGCCTCATTTTTAAAATAAAAAAAAATAAAATTTAATCGTGTAATCAACGATGTAGATCGAACATCGCATACAAAGATTAATGCAAACTATGCCCTTCTTCTATTTCTTGGGAATTTACGTCCATGGCACGCATTTCTCTTGCATTTATTTTCTTANATTTATGAAATGTTAGCTTTTGTCAAACCCAAAAAAATCAAACTTCAGCCTTTCTATATTTTGCAACTTTCCCGTGGTCTATATGTACCAATATATTAATGGCTACGTCAAAGATCTCCATGGCCGAAAAATTATTCCATAAGGATGCATGTGGATCTTCACTGTCAATCATCGTAAAAATATATTTCGATGAGCCTCACTTTTAAAATTAGATCGGATACTGCATACAAAGATTAATGCAAACAATCTTCTATTTCTTGGAAATTTACGTCCATGGCACAAATTTCTCTTGCATTTATTTTCTTATTGTTTTTAGCGTACAATACGCTATCCCTCATGGCAACCTCTACGAAGACCGACCCGCCTCCTGCTTCCGCAGCCTCATCCCATTCATCTCCGCTCCACCTCTCTGAAGCCGACGAAGAGGACGAAAACGTTAAGCAGCTGAATGAATGCTCCAATCTATACTTTGCTCTACAGGTAAATCTTCTGACCTTCTCCCCAATTGTTTCTTCTGCTTCAAGTCCAAAGAAACATGCCCATTCGTTGTTTGTAGGAATGCCTAAACCGAACCAACCGCAACTGGAAATCCTGCCAGCCCGGTAAGAGCTAGAACCGCTCCTGTATTTTCAATTTGGTAATTTTCAAATTTGTTGCCTTTTTTTCCTGGTGCATTGTACTACGATAAGAATCATTTTTGGAGTAACTTGTAAAATATATTTTCCAAGCTTTGATACTATGTTAATTGCAATTGAATGAGCGATAGCAATTGAATTGACGTTTGGATTTGCTGTCCATGAAGTTGCTTAGATATTGTGTTACTCGAGCAATTGATCCAATCTGAATGTAATGATTGTGGAATTGTGTATTTTTAGATGGTTTTTTATTTCATTATTAACAAACACGAAATTCAAGTCTTGAGTAATATGTTGTGCAAAATGTTTAAAATTTATTGCAAAGAACTTAGTTTATGAAAGCTCTTTTTTGGCTACATCATGAATAGATTTGTTGGTTCATAAAAATCTCTCTTTAAAGAAAAAATATTGTGTCCGGAGTCCGGATGCAAGCTACGTCCAGACAATTGATGCGATACACCGGATGAGATTTTTTTTTCCCATCCTCCACTCCGTTTGGTATATCGCGTCCGCTGTCCGGACATAACTTTGTGTCCAGTCTCCGGGCACAATATTTTTTCCTCTTCAAAGGCACAAATTTTGTTCGCCCAGTGAAAAGATCTAGAAAGATTAAATCTTAGAGTATAAGGGTTTGGTTTCCTGGAATTCATGTCCGGATGAGTGAAGAATAGCATTGGCATTGTATGGCTAAAATCGCAGACCGGGTTTGAATCATGGCATGGGTCATCTAGCCGATTCATCAAAGTTGCTTGGCTAGAGTGCTCATCCAGCCAGCTCGACATGATGATAGGACAATACTACTCGACTAAGACAGCTCGACCAACTCGATCAAAGAATCAACTTGGTCGGGTGCATGTAGCAAACTCGAGTGTGGGTTCCTCTAGACAATTGGAATGATTTGTACAATTTACCTCTGTGCTAAATAGATCAATAGTCATGTTACTCAATATTGAACGTATGAGAGAAAGCATTTATGCAGGGAACAGCTATTAAAGATGGATGTTAAAAAATATTATAATAATAGGCATGCTAGAAGAAGAAAAAGTAACATGGGTATAAAATGACTAGCCCATAAAGAGGAAAAAAACAAAAAAAATTAGTTATTTATCTTTTGATATTAACATTAATTATGACAAATTCACTGCTAATGGTCTAGTTGAGGCAGCTATTTGGCTGCATTGCTTTTTAAACTTCCACTATAATCATATTTAGCTATTTTTTTATTGTTATCTAAAAAAATTTATGATGGAAAGATACTTTATTGACCAAATTGCTAAATTATGGTAGCTATAAGAAAGCTATTGTCTGACTTTTTCTGAAAAATTAATTTATATTGCTGACAATAACTTTAAAAAGGTTGGTTTTCCACCAACATTTTTATAACAACTTTTACAAAAAAAACTAAATTATCCCTAAACATACCCTAAATCAATCTTTTGTAAGCCACCTAAGATTCAAGCCAACGACCTTTTTTTATGTTTAATTTATCTAGGACTATTCTGTGTTATCAATAAGTGAAGAAGCTCAGAAAGATGATGAAAGAAAAACCGAAGTTTTGGATTCCAAACTTTCTGTAGAGTTGTGCTACAATCACACTAATTTAAAATAGCGATATATAATAGAGAAAATTTTTTGAAAGGCTCAAGAATATGAAGCACAAAAGAATAAAAAATAAACTTCTATACCTAGATGCCAAAGAAGTTAAAACATGCTGTTACTTCTAACTCTCTCTCTGAAATCTTCAATGTATAAGATGATTTTACTTTGTTGAACATTGCAGAAAAAGTTGAAGGCCAAGTTATATATTTAACAGATACAATGTAATGTGAAAAATAGGGATGAATGCACTAAGTTTTCATTTAGACTCGGACTATGACCAATGCTTGGCTTTGTAGAGGAGTTTATAAGTCTCGTTGGAGTGTGAGTCGAATACCTTCCTCAGGTATGGGCAGCTATCTTGGTTGCATCAATTCAACAAGTTTGGTTATGACTTTCGGCGAATTCATCTTAAACTTGATGAATACTCCTCTCCTTAGTTGGCAAGGTCTTGCTTGTGAGTCATCATCTAGCTCAACTAATAAGTCTTATTCAAATTTAGCTAGCGAGTTCATCACCATGCCTTTTTGGGCTAATCTTCGGGCCCGTTTGGAGCAGCTTATTGGGGTGCGGCGGCGTTCCGCCTCACTATTTGAATATTGCTTTTACCCCGCGTTTTGGAGCTGCTCCCTCGGGCAACTATTCATCCCGTGCCCTCTGCTCTCCCTTGCCCTTGCCCTCTTCAGTTTGCGGGTCTTCTAGCCTTCTTCCTCCTTTTCACGACCACCATACCTAACGTGCAATCTCTGCTTCTCTTATTGCCGCTCATCTGCAACTCAAAGAGGAAGAGGCGGAGACATGGGGGACTGTTTTAACAAAGATCTATTCCTCTCGCAGGAATGAGCGTTGTCGCTGACACTCCTTGGTGACGGCGGGAAGCTGGACCGCCGGTACTTAAAACAGCTCTATGACAACGTACATGGAAGCATCTATCTCGATCCGGTGAGGTCTTCTATTTCGTGAAGTTTTGCTTTGAGTGTTTTTCTACTGGGGGATCTGTTTGGCTTGATTGATATTGATCTCTTGGTCGTGAAATTAAAAACTTAATTTTTCTTTTCTAGGCTGATTTTGTTATTGTGAGTATCTGATCGAAGAAATATAAGTTATTTTTCCCTTTTTGGTTTTGTCTTCATTTCTTTTTTTTTCTTTGATTTTGGGTTTCTCAAGGACTATAAAGATCGAGCATATTTCTTATTTTCTTGCATAGCTATGTAGAGTTTTCATTTGAAGTTCCTTCTTACGGTCCATCGTGTTTAACTAAACAAAACAAAGAAAGAAAAAAACTATTGTTGACTGTCTTGCCACAGTCCTCATGTTGAATTACTAGTTGTTTATTCTAACTCAAATTCTTTGTTTTTTGCATCTTTGACTTCATTAATACCTAGTTTTCTTTACTAAGTTTTTTTTTTAATGGATCGATTTGTTTAGCAGCACAACTTGTTGCTGTGATCAATTAAAAATTTTTATTAGTGGAATATGTTATTGGAAATTTTCAAACCTTGGGATAGCAAAGTCACACTTTTCTTAAATTGGCTTAGTTGATTGGCCATTTTGAATCCCAATTCACTTTATCCTTATTAGCACCAACTCTTAGGTAAAACTCACACCTATAAACTACTCTTTTTGGTTCTTCAAATTTCATTTCATATGCATAGATACAATCTTCTTGGCTAAATTGATAGATCTTGTCATTTCCTACCACAAACTCTAACTAACATTGATAATGTTCCAAACATATATATTTGTTTTTGGTTTGCTAGGACCAACTTATCCTAAGCTCCACAATGAGTGCAATCTCCCCAAACTTTATACTTTTCATTGCATCTTATATATCACTTGTAGCATGAAATACTTTGATCAACATCAATCTCCAACCATCTTGAGGATGCATTAACCAATTTAAAGGTCTCAATCAACAAGGCCATTCAACACATTAATGTCTCAACTTCATTCAATAGAACATTACTTTTCACATCACCAAAATTGCTCTCCTCATGTCTCATGTTCCATGTTCCTCTTATAACCTTATCTTCTTGCACCAATCAATTGCCCACCACCACTACCAGTTGTGTTTTTGATATAGGTGCTTCGTACCATTTATATTTGGCTTACAAAGGCTCTCCCTTAAATTTGAATACCCCACCATTGAAAGTATTCTTATTGCTGATGACACCAAAGTTCCCGTCACACAAATTGGTTCAACAACTCTCTCTCTCTAATCATTCTTCTTTAAAAAAGATTTATGCATACTCAAAAAAAATATCTTATATTGATTTGCGGCTTCTGTTTTATCTATTTCGGTACTCATGCAGTTCTGTTGCAAACAACATCACTATACAAGGGCAGGATAGTTATTTATCCAGCAACAGCTGCCAATAAGCTGTTCTGAATAAGCTCCCTCAAACAACAAGTCAGTTTATCCTGATAATCTGCAGATTATCAAATTGTCAGAATAATCTGTTTATCAGCAGATTATATATAATCTGCAGCTGCCCCAAATAGTAAATTCGTCTAGGGTTGTCACAAGTCTTTATAACAGAAGGTTTTTAACCCCTGACATAGATGCAGTGATTTCACATCACCCATCATGGATAACTTGTTTATCAACTACATTAAATTTCCAATATTTAATCAGTCCACCAAAACATGACAAGTGTTAATACAATTCTTTTAACATTCCTCTATTAGATATTATAAGTTTATGATGGGTAGGTTTAGACAAGGTGTCTACCTTAATGTACAGTTTGCAAAGTAAGGGATTGATAAAGAGTAATGGCAATGCTAAGATTGAAGACTTGACTAACTCAAGATATTCTTCCATGTTATCCATGATGATAAATTGAAAGCACTTAAACCTTTTTTTCTTATCACCATAAATGACCAGTAATCTTTTGAAATTCCATGTTGGCGTCGTGCTCTTATTTTATGCTCATAGAAACTGTATAACAAAACTTTATTTTGTTCTTGGTAGATGCACTCATCCACATTTTTCAGCTTAACTAGTATTTAAGATTACTACTAGTGGAGTAGTTTTTTTTTGTTGTTGTCTAACAAAGTATATGATTTGGGGCATGGAGTCATTACATTTATCTTTGTTTTATTACTTGTTTTTTTTCCAAAATATCAGAAGTGCTGGCACTGAAGTCTTGTTATTCAAGGAAGAATGAAGGCTGAGAGAACTGAAGTGAATGTTCAAGTGTACAACCAATGCTATCGTTGAATAACTAGTCTAACACATGCGTTGATAATTCAATGATGCTGAAGAAGATGCAGTGAAGCTGAAGTTTTCATAAATCTTTTTTATGTAGATGATTTTTTTTATGTTTATAACTAAATTTATTAGTGCAAAACATTTGGCTTTCTATCGCTGCAATAAAATTTGTTTCATATCAAAATATTATTATATATATCATATTCGATCAAAAAATAATTTTATTATAATTTATAGTTTAAATTTTAATCACTGCTCAACTTTGTGAACTTTTTTGTAGTGATGGATCAATTGATCAATTACTTGTACGTGTTGTGCTTGGTATGAACCCTTTGTTTGTGATTAAAGGATTGATTATATTTTCTTGCTTCGTCGTAAAATACATGATGAGTGTGCAATTATGTTTGGTTTAGGTACCTCAAAAAGTTTGTTGACAGGAAAATCATGAGTTTAAATGGTAGTTCTAATGAAGATATTCATTTTTTTCATTATACTTGTGTCTTATTTTTTTTTATTGGACATGTGATGTCTAGCCCTTACTTTGCCATCTCTCTCATGTGATTGGATGCCGAGCATTAGCTTTCCTAACCTCAACCATGGAAATGGATACATTGTCAAGGTGAGTGTCTAGGAATTACCCTCAATATCGTCACTTACTCTCACTTGTATTTTTTTCATCTTTAAGGCATACAAAGATGCTTATCTCTATGTTAGTTCTATCCCCTTTATGTTCTTTTCATCTTTAATGTTAAGAAGGGTTTANCACCTAAGATTCAAGCCAACGACCTTTTTTTATGTTTAATTTATCTAGGACTATTCTGTGTTATCAATAAGTAATGAAGCTCAGAAAGATGATGAAAGAAAAACCAAAGTTTTGGATTCCAAACTTTCTGTAGAGTTGTGCTACAATCACACTAATTTAAAGGATGCTGAGAAGCGTAATAGCGATATATAATAGAAATTTTTTTTTGAAAGGCTCAAGAATATGAAGCACAAAAGAATAAAAAATAAAATTCTATACCTAGATGCCAAAGAAGTTAAAACATCCTGGTACCTCTAACTCTCTCTCTAAAATCTTCGATGTATAAGATGATTTTACTTTGTTGAACATTGCAGAAAAAGTTAAAGGCCAAGTTATATATTTAACAGATACAATGTAATGTGAAAAATAGGGATGAATGCAGTAAGTTTTCATTTAGACTCGGACTTTGACCAATGCTTGGCTTTGTAGAGGAGTTTCTAAGTCTCCTTGGAGTGTGAGTTGAATACCTTCCTCAGGTATGGCAGCTATCTTGGTTGCATCAATTCGACAAGTTTGGTTATGACTTTCGGCGAATTCATCTTAAACTTGATGAATACTCCTCTCCTTAGTTGGCAAGGTCTTGCTTGTGAGTCATCATCTAGCTCAACTAATAAGTCTTATTCAAATTTAGCTAGCGAGTTCATCACCATGTCTTTTTGGGCTAATCTTCGGGCCCGTTTGGGGCAGCTTATTGGGGTGCGGCGGCGTTTTGAAAATGCCGCCTCACTACTTGAATATTGCTTTTACCCCGGATTTTGGAGCTGCTCCCTCGGGTAACTATTCCTCCCGTGCCCTCTGCTCTCCCTTGCCCTTGCCCTCTTCAGTTTGCGGGTCTTCTAGCCTTCTTCCTCCTCTTCACGACCACCATACCTAACGTGCAATCTCTGCTTCTCTTATCGCCGCTCATCTTCAACTCAAAGAGGAAGAGGCGGAGACATGGGGGACTGTTTTAACAAAGACCTATTCCTCTCGCAGGAATGAACGTTGTCGCCGACACTCCTTGGTGATGGTGGGAAGCTGGACCGTCGGTACTTAAAGCAGCTCTATGACAACGTACATGGAAGCATCTATCTCGATCCGGTGAGGTCTTCTATTTCGTGAAGTTTTGCTTTGAGTGTTTTTCTACTGGGGGGATCTGTTTGATTGATATTGATCTCTTGGTCGTGAAATTAGAAATTTAATTTTTCTTTTCTAGGTTGATTTTGTTATTGTGAGTATCTGATCAAAGAAATATAAGTTATTTTTCCCTATTTGATTTTGTCTTCATTTCTTTTTTTTTTCTTTGATTTTGGGTTTCTCAAGGACTATAAGAATCGAGCATATTTCTTATTTTCTTGCATAGCTATGTAGAGTTTTCATTTGAAGTTCCTTGTTACGGTCCATCGTGTTTAACTAAACAAAACAAAGAAAGAAAATACTATTGTTGACTGTCTTGCCGCAGTCCTTACGTTGAATTACTAGTTGTTTATTCTAACTCAAATTCTTTGTTTTTTGCATCTTTGACTTCATTAATACCTAGTTTTCTTTAATAACTTTTTTTTATGGATCGATTTGTTTAGCAGCACAACTTGTTGCTATGATCAATTAAAAATTTTTATTCGTGGAATATGTTATTGGAAATTTTCAAACCTTGGGATAGCAAAGTCACACTTTTCTTAAATTGGCTTAGTTGATTGGCCATTTTGAATCCCAATTCACTTTATCCTTATTAGCACCAACTCTTAGGTCAAACTCACACCTATAAACTACTCTTTTTGGTTCTTCAAATTTCATTTCATATGCATAGATACAATCTTCTTGGCTAAATTGATAGATCTTGTCATTTCCTACCACAAACTCTAACTAACATTGATAATGTTCCAAACATATATATTTGTTTTTGGTTTGCTAGGACCAACTTATCCTAAGCTCCACAATGAGTGCAATCTCCCCAAACTTTATACTTTTCATTGCATCTTATATATCACTTGTAGCATGAAATACTTTGATCAACATCAATCTCCAACCATCTTGAGGATGCATTAACCAATTTAAAGGTCTCAATCAACAAGGCCATTCAACACATTAATGTCTCAACTTCATTCAATAGAACATTACTTTTCACATCACCAAAATTGCTCTCCTCATGTCTCATGTTCCATGTTCCTCTTATAACCTTATCTTCTTGCACCAATCAATTGCCCACCACCACTACCAATTGTGTTTTTGATATAGATGCTTCGTACCATTTATATTTGGCTTACAAAGGCTCTCCCTTAAATTTGAATACCCCACCATTGAAAGTATTCTTATTGCTGATGACACCAAAGTTCCCGTCACACAAATTGGTTCAACAACTCTCTCTCTCTAATCATTCTTCTTTAAAAAAGATTTATGCATACTCAAAAAAAATATCTTATATTGATTTGCGGCTTCTGTTTTATCTATTTCGGTACTCATGCAGTTCTGTTGCAAACAACATCACTATACAAGGGCAGGATAGTTATTTATCCAGCAACAGCTGCCAATAAGCTGTTCTGAATAAGCTCCCTCAAACAACAAGTCAGTTTATCCTGATAATCTGCAGATTATCAAATTGTCAGAATAATCTGTTTATCAGCAGATTATATATAATCTGCAGCTGCCCCAAATAGTAAATTCGTCTAGGGTTGTCACAAGTCTTTATAACAGAAGGTTTTTAACCCCTGACATAGATGCAGTGATTTCACATCACCCATCATGGATAACTTGTTTATCAACTACATTAAATTTCCAATATTTAATCAGTCCACCAAAACATGACAAGTGTTAATACAATACTTTTAACATTCCTCTATTAGATATTATAAGTTTATGATGGGTAGGTTTAGACAAGGCGTCTACCTTAATGTACAGTTTGCAAAGTAAGGGATTGATAAAGAGTAATAGCAATGCTAAGATTGAAAACTTGACTAACTCAAGATATTCTTCCATGTTATCCATGATGATAAATTGAAAGCACTTAAACCTTTTTTTCTTATCACCATAAATGACCAGTAATCTTTTGAAATTTCATGTTGGCGTCGTGCTCTGATGTTATGCTCATAGAAACTGTATAACAAAACTTTATTTTGTTCTTGGTAGATGCACTCATCCACATTTTTCAGCTTAACTAGTATTTAAGATTACTACTGGTGGAGTAGTTTTTTTTGTTGTTGTCTAACGAAGTATATGATTTGGGGCAAGGAGTCATTGNCACCGGGAGTTAATGAGAAACTATGTTTCAGGTGACTTTGGGAAAGTGTACCTGGCTGATGGAGCAGCTTTGAACGTGGTGGAGATGGGAGATTTTGAAATTGCACTCCCTAACAGAAACAAATGGATCCTGCAAAAGGTTAGACACATTCCTGAACTGAAAAAGAACCTTATATCTGTTGGGCAGCTTGATGAGGGAGGTCATGCAGTAGTTTTCTCTGATAACACCTGGAAGGTTACTAAAGGAGCACTGGTACTGGCTCGAGATAAGAAGACTGGTACGCTATATATGACAACTGGTCTAATTAACAATGTTGATACCACAGTAGCAGAGAGCACAGCAGACATGTGGCATTGCAGACTTGGACACATGAGTCAGAGAGGTATGAAAGAGCTTCAGTCTAGAGGCAAGCTACCAGAACTGAAGTCCGTTGATTTCAGCATGTGTGAAAGTTGCATCATGAGGAAGCAGAAGAAGGTCAGTTTCTTGAAAGGTGGCTGGGTGCCAAAGGCAGGAAAACTAGAACTGGTACACACCGATGTATGGGGACCTTCCCCAATGACATCTCTTGGAGGCTCTCACTATTACGTCACATTCATAGATGACCACAGCAGAAAGGTATGGGTTTATTTTCTGAAACATAAATCTGATGTATTTTCTATGTTCAAAACTTGGAAGGCTATGGTTGAAATGGAGACAGATCTAAAACTGAAATGTTTGAGATCTGACAATGGTGGTGAATACATTGATGGTGGATTCAATGAGTACTGTGCAACTCAAGGTATCAGAATGGAGAAGACCATCCCGGGGACACCACAACGAAATGGAGTTGCAGAACGCATGAATAGGACCATCAATGAGCGTGCTAGGAGCATGAGATTACACGTAGGACTGCCACCAACCTTCTGGGCAGATGCGGTCAGCACTGCAGTTTA
>JXCR01124010.1:1083-13010 GCA_002079205.1 Phalaenopsis hybrid cultivar | reverse complement strand
TTCCTATTATTCCGCAGGCAGGACCAGAGTCATCCACTACTCCAGTCACCGTTTGTAGGTCAGTCAAGAGCATGCATTCACCACAGCGTTACTCGCCAACTTTAAACTACATCTTGCTGACAGACAGTGGGGAACCACAGAGCTATGAAGAAACCTTAACATATGAAAATTCTAGCAAGTGGGAGCTGGCCATGAAGGAGGAGATGGATTCATNTCTTAGGTTTAGTCATTTGTAAGCTTAATTAGAATCTTAATCTAGTCCTTAAACTATGCTGGGTAGTATTAGGCATAGGTTGACAAGATGACACAATTGAGATAATCAATTAAGAAGACACTTTACATCTCTCAGTCCTTCGTTTTATGTTTGACAATCAATTTAGAATTTATTAAAGTTAGCTACATATCTATCATTCTCAATTCTAATTTAACTCTGATTGAGCGTAATGGTCTTATTTTAGATCCAAGCCCTTATGCACCTTCTATAATGGTATGTTCTTATGAACTTGATGTGTGTCAGAAGGTTCGCGATGTTAGAGTAATGATTTATTGTCTTAGCATTATGTGAGAGTCCAGTACACACTCATATACGAAAAGAGCGATAAGTAGGAGGAGAAATCTCAATTTTTACATGGAAAACCCTGAAAATGAGAAAAAAACCACAGGCCTAGTCAGCTGAAATAATCTACTATGAATTTTTAGTACACGGGTTAACTTTTCTCCTTAATAAGGGAAGATAGACTTACAGAGATGATCATTGTAAATGTACAATAGTGAATCATTGATAAAAACTGTAGTTTGATTATAATGAATGTAGTTCTTGATGATAGTAGGTTGCAAGGGCAATAGTCGATTGCTATGGAGGTCATAGTCCGTCGTGAATATTGTAGTTTGTGGTCGTAGCGCCAACTTATCTTATAGGCTATAGTTTTTCATGTGGGTCGCAGATATTTGCTTCAGGAGCATCGTTTGCCCACAGAGTAGTAAGAAGCAGTAGAAGTTGTGAGCCACATAGGCCGCAGTTGGTCACATGGGTCGTGGTGGTGAGTTGCGATGATGTCCGTAGGCTGCAGAGGCTTGAGTTGAGAGTTGCACTAGCTAGGAACCATATAGGTCGTAGTTGGTCACGTAGACCGTAGTGATGAGTTGTGGCGACGTTCGTAGACCACGAGGGTCAAATTCAGGAGTTGCATGATCTATGAACCACATAGTTTGTAGTTGGTTAAGTAGACCATAACGGTGAGTTGTTAGGCCATAAGGGTCGGAGTTAGGAGCTGCACGAATTGTGAACCACGTAGGTTGTAGTTGATCATGTAGGTCGTAGTTGGTCAAGTAAGTCATAGTCGTGAGCAGTGGCGATGTCCGTAGGCTATAAGGGCTGGAGTTGGGAGCTCTAGGCCATTGTAGTGAGTTGTGATTATGTTCGTAGGCAGTATGGGGCCATAGTCGAAAGCCGTACGAGCTATGAACCATGCAAGTCATAGTTAGTCGCGTGGGGCGTAGTGGTGAGTTGTGATGACATCCGTAGGTCGGGGGAGCCGTAGTCGAGAGTTGCACGAGCAGTGAACCACGTGTGTCATAGTTGGTCACTTTGTCCGTAGTGGTGAGTTGTGGCAATGCTCGTAGGTTGTGGGGGTAGTTGACGGGAGCTGCTCGAGATGTAAATCACGTGGGTTGTAGTTGGTCATGCTGGCCATAGTGGTGAGCTATGGTGACTTACATACGCCGTGGGGGCCAAAGTCGGGAGCTGCACAAGCTGTGAACCACGTAAGTTTTAGTTGGGCATATTGGTCGTAGTGGTGAGCTGTGCTGACGCCCGTAGGTTGCAAGGGTCAGAGTTTGGAGCTGCACGAGCTGTGATCATGTAGCTCATAGTGGTGAGCTGTGATGACGTTTATAGGCTGTGGAGGTCAAAATTGAGACTTGTACGAGCTGTGAACAAAGTAGGACGTAGTGGTGAGCTATGATGATGTCTGTATGTTGCAGGGGTAGGAGTTTGGAGCTGCATGAGCTGTGAACCACATAGCTCATGGTTTGAACTCCACTGTCGATGGTGATTGGGGTTCGATGGTACCCCTGGAGGACAATGTATCTTGTGACATACGCCGTCTTGATTTTAAAATTAATATTATCATAAATTTAATTGAAATTTTAATTTTTTTTTCATTTTTTATTAAGTTTGATACTCATTGTTAAATGAGGACTCTTTCATTTTTTTAATTGTTATGTAGTTTTCTGTTTCTATAGTATTTTATATATTGCAAGACAGTTCTGTTACAAACAACATTACTTAACATGGATAAAATAATCATTTATCCACAAACAATTACAAATCAGTTGTTTTCAAACAGCTACCTCAAAACAATCAGTCAGTTTATCATGATAAATTGTTTATCAGTAGATTATTCAACAAGCTACAGTTGTCCCAAACAAACCCCTTATTGTCATTGAGTTTTGTTTTGTTGAGCCAGTAAATTTGATTGTAAGTTTCCTAAAATAGAAGTTCTCAAAGATTTTTAATTGAAATTTGAAGGTTCCTTAAAAAAATTATCTCGGAATTTTGAAAGTGTCTTGAGATCCATACTCTATGATGAGAATTTCTTGATGGCGAATCTTTACTGGTAGAATTCCAACCGAAGTATAGGCTTTATCATCCTCAACAGCTTCTTTTCTGCCGGTAAATGTCATTTTGTTGTTTAGGTTGACATTGCTGCCTTGGCGTCCAATAAGTCTGCGTAGTTCTTCTTTGGAAACCTATCAAATTAATTGATTGTTTTGTGGTAATAAATCAGTTAATGAAACGTTGAGCCCCCATTAGAAAGCACATTAAATAGTTCATTTTATGGAAAGAAATAAGTTGTTTTAATTCCCCCATGGGTACTTGTTCTTTAAGTGCAAATTTGGCAATAATTGCTTCATTCTAGAGCGATGATAATGTAATAAATAAGAGAATTAATGAATTAACATATGCTCAGTGTTACCAAGATGGAGTAAACCGTATATTTCGCAAAATTTAGACCACGTTTGATGCAATTTAACGATTTGAAGTAAAAAAGTTCCATATTTTAACAAATCAAATTAATTTTTAGCAAGTCGCCAGATTGTCTCGTACCCATATTCATAATATTCTTCCAGACGATGATAGAGAAAGGGCTGTAATACTGATGTACCCAGCGCTGCAAGAGTTTATATAGAGAGTATTAAAGGGTTATATCCACCTTACATCTCCGGTATTAGAGAGTTATATCCTTGTTATATCACTTGTAACTTATCTGTAACCCATAAATATATGAAAATAGAAGCGCAAAACTTATTTGTAGGTTACAAGGAAGTTACATGGGTATAACGCAGATCTAATCTCCTAATACCCTCTGAATAACCTTCATAACATTCGAAGTGCTGCGTACATCTTATGTATGCAATATTTTATCATAATAGCTAAGATAACTTCGCGGGGAGTTATTTGCTGCTACATATCGATAAAATCCCTCAATTTGTACCAAAATAGATTTAATTAAATAATCAAAGTAATTGTAATAAAAATTAACACAAACTTCATATCTACTAGTATATCTAATACCTAACTTTTGATTTTTATATTTAGGCCACCATCGCCATTAACATTTCCATGCCTCACAAGCCACAATGGCCTAACAACAACTACCACTTAAAAAATGTGAAACAGTATCTGATTAACGGAACCAAAATGCATCATCAACCATTGCAGAAGGCATTCAGCAGCACATGCACGAGCATAAGATCAACGAAGTACTGGTGGCCGATCTGGCCGTCCCGCCATTTCGACATCGCCGGCTTCCTGCCGTAATGCACGCCATCATTACAACGGTTATCGTAATGCCAGGGGAAAGTCATGTCGAACTCATCCACCACACCGCCGGTCAGAACTCCCCTCGCCGCAAGTTTCTCCTTCAAAATCCCATCGAAAGTTTCCATCTTGCACGGATTAAACCCCATGTCCCTCGCATACCCACCCGTGGCGACTGTCGTGCGGTAGAAAACCTTAGGCAAAGCTTCCCCTGCTGGCTGCATATGGCGCATGTGCGCCATCACCGTCTCCCAATATCTGGCGGCTTCTTCCGCTCCTTTGGCGAAGCTCCGGACGCTCTTCCAGTAGAAGCCATCGTGTAGACCGGAGTTAAGGACGATGGCGTCGGGCGTTTGGCCGCCCGGTTCGTCCAAGTATTTCCAAAGCAGACTGCGGAATGGTGCGTGGCGAAGGGAGGCGAGGCCGAGATAGTTTAAGCTATCGTTCCAATGGCCATTGAACACATTGGTGATGCGCAGTGTCTCGGAATCGTTGACGGGGTTGGTGAAATACCGATCGAAACGGCGCGGGACAGCTTCAATGTCTACCAAGCCTAGGACGAAGTTGAGGAGGTTGCGGATAGTATCGACATGGTTAGAATCACCCCAGAAAAGAAGCCATTTGCCGCGGAGACAGCTCCAGGCCGAGGATTGTTCGAACAAGCGGAAGGCACAGTGAGCGGAGTAGACCCAGCCATTGCTTTCGAGGGCGGCGAGCGATCCGCTGCACCACGGTTGTTCGCAGGGGAGAGCAGGGTCGATGCAGCGGTACCGACCTGCGTGATCGACGGTGCAGGAGTCGTTTCGGGTGAGGCGAGTCCAGCGACCGGACCACGCGGCGTGGGTGAAGTCTTTGGGTTGGCAGATCTGAAGGTCGGGAAGGGGGACAGATGTCGGAGGTTTGAAAAATTTGATGGAGATGCGACTGACCTCCCTGCGGACTGCCAAGCGATCGGGATAAATCTTGAGCCCGTCGAAGGAGCGGAACAGGAGGACGATGGAGAGGTTAAAAATAGTATTTTGAGACGCGAAGCGTGGGTGGAGCTGGAGGCGGACAGTGTAGGAACCATTGCCGAGGTCGAGGATGGGGGGGCGGGATTTCCATGAGTGGCTCGAGAGGTCTGTTTCGAAGTAATCTCCGCCAACGCAACGCGGGCGGAGGGAGGCGTCGAGGGAATGGAGAGTGAACTCGTGGATGTCACCGGCGGAGAGGAGGATGATGGAAGACGAAGATTGGAGAGCGGGGATGGAGATGGCGGCCGTGGGGGAGTCGCGGCAGGGCTGGTCACCATTGGCCAGCCAGCGGGAGACGATTGTTGACGTGTAGTTGAGAGGAGTGAAAGGGTATATCCAGATTTTGGAAAATGTGGTTGGGATGGGCGGTTGGGAGGCAACAGCTGTGGCGGCGGAGAAGGATTTGGTGGAGATTGGGCCGAAGAAATCGCGGAGGTGAAGGGAGGAGGGGGGCGAGCTGCCGCGAAATGCGAAGGCGTCGGCGGCCCAGAAAAGAAGTATGGCGAGCGGTATGGCACCGCCGAGGAGCTTTGGGAGGAAGCGACGGGAAGGGACTGCTGAAGAAGGATCGCCGGTCTTGTCATCGATGGATGAGACCGACATTACGGACTTGAGCGCAGTGCCAGACAGACGAAATCGACTGGGGAGAGGGGGTAGATGTTTAATGGGATGAGGCTGTATTGGTTTTTTTATTCGATTATAAAAATTCAGATACAAGAGTAACTGTGATTAATGATTATAACAAATTCTTAGAGAAAAAGAAAAACCAACTGTAAAACAATGCAACATCAGGAGAAACAGAAAACATAGCGTTTAACAACAGAAGAGAACCACATCCACCAGCTAGTTGGGCAAGAGCAGGTGTAGATAGTTCAACCTGAGTCGATAGTTACAGCCAGAGAATGAAACCTTCAGAGATAGTTTTCAGCAGTCAGTACAAAAAAACCATCACCAAATATCTTTTGGATCTGAAATAAGCAGAAAGAAAGCCTTCCTTCCCAAAGCAGAAATTTCAGATAATTAGAAGGGTATCAGAATAATCAAAATGATATTAGCCCAACAGCTGAAGTGAGAAACAATTTCAATCAAATTAGAAAGAATCGATAAGCTCGGGAACCAACTTGCAACATTCATGATAATCCTGTCCAAGAAAAAAGAAATAAGATTTCTAAAACGGTTGAATTATCATGAATCTTTGAATAACATTATTGCTTGGATCAAGAGTAGTATATGAACCTAAGTCAATGATCCGCCAGCAATCAATAACTGATCCAAAATAAAGCCCTCAATCTTATCTCCATCCAACATATAGAATCCCTCAACCAATCAACAAAAACTTCAGCCAGGAAAAACATCTAAAACCATTAGATCTTAAAAAACAACAGAATAGAGCTAGGAATGGTTTTCTTAAATTTCTGTCTCCTACTTTCTTAGATAATCAGCGAATGAATATTTTGTATTAAAACATCAAATGGTGTATAGGACTTATTAAAATCCTATTGTTTCTTTCAAGCCAATTGTGAAGTGGAGAGGCTTGGATTGCAATCAAATAGAATCTCTTGTAAATTTTACAAGAAAAGGAATCAACCTAAGAAAAGAATTGAGAGATGTTAATGCCATAAAAAAAGACCACGTCGCCCGTCGCCCGTCACCTGGAATATAATTTTTTAGAAGAAACTTGGAAAAAGTACATTCAAAGAAGTGGTGATTGTGAGATTCCAATACATTAATATAGAGAACATATTTAGCATCAACCATAATTTCTCTAAAATTAAGCACATCATAAATCTTTAAGCCTTTATGAATGTTTTTTCACGTTTGTAAAACAAGTTTGACTAAAAAACAATTAAACCAGACAAGTTGTACCAATCAAAAACATAATGACTAGAAAATAAGACAGCATAAGAAGCATTATGACAATAGGTACTATATGTCCTCCAACAACAAATTACTAACAAGCACATTCAGTAGTAAGAAAAAAAAAGATTTTTTTTTTTTTTTTGGTAACTTGAAAAGACAAGCAATTCCTTATTCTAACAACCACATTCATAATATCTTTCCAAAATAAGGAAATTCCAAATCTAGCTTTGTACCAAATTGAGCTAGTGAATATCACACCAACTAGCTAACGAGAGCATGAATTATAATGCCTCCAAATTTTTTTATATTTACATAAATTATTAATAGTGGATAAGGAATATGAATCACACCTTTAGATTTAGGCAATACATATGTATTCCAGATGATGTTTCTTCTCTAAACTATTATATTGAATGAAATGATTAATATCGGAAGAATTATACTTCTTAAGAGCTTTAGAAAGAGTATTTGAATGACATCAATAATAGAGATAACTCCAAATAGTACCTTTAACTTATTAAAATTTGCATACAATAAAAATAACTTTCTTTTTCCGACCGCCAAGCCAAGAATAAACTTTATCAACAAGATTATGACAATCAATATCTAAAAGGTTAGAAGGATTTATAGTAACTCCAAAATATTCCCAATACAATGGTATTAAGACAAAACCATTTTTCTTCACAAATATCATTTTGCAAAGAAAAATTCACTCATTTGAAAAAGCATATAATAGATTTTGAATAACTATCCTCACCTTGATTGACAAAATTTGGGATGCTTTTTAGATTAATAATATAATTGATATCAATTTTACCAATGTGTGAAGATCATTTATATTGTTGACCTCATTTTTGGTCAACTTATTCCCTTGGCTAGTATATCCAACACATCTTAACATTAGACCTTTTCTCTAGTGTCCCTATATGACGAATCTAACTCGAATAAGCTCTAACTCGAACCCTACTGGAAATAAAATTTGAGCAAACCTTAATTTATTCTAAAACTAAAATCTAACTAAATTAAAATTAAAATTTATCAAACTAAAATGATACTAAATATAATTAAATGTATTCAACCATAAAATTGAACTAAAAATAAAACACCATTTTGAAAGTTGCGTGATTTTTATTTCCTCATATAAACACCATATAAATACTTTTGAAGATGACTAGACATAATTTTTATGTGAAAATTTTAACTTTTATTTTCCATGCATGATCAATGTTTCTACACCCAAAATTATCGCATTCTCCATAAAACAATGTAGTGCTCAGAATTTTGTTTTATAAGTTGTGTGATATTTATTATCACATATGAGAATTATAGAAATCAATTTGACAATAACCAGACATCTTTTTTTTTATGAAAAACTTTATGTTTAGGGTTTTCATCCATAAAAATGATTCCAAAATTTTTTTTTATCAAAGTATTATTTTTAGAATAGAGTATGCGAGTGCGTTCAGATCATGAAAACCTTTCAAATAAGCCCCGTGTGCCAAAATTGGACTTTAATTAGGGGTCCATAAAGACTACGAGATAATATGTATAATAAATTTGGTAATAAAAAAGTAATCATGACCATTTTGGACTTTAATTATCAAAAAGTAATCATGCCAAAATTGGACTTTAATTACTCAAAGATGAACTCAAATCAAAACTAAGCTTCACCAAAGTAAATCTAAGCTAAAAACTTTAAGTAAAATCATTAAAACTCCTTATAAACTTTCATGCGAAATCTCCCAAAAATTTCTCTCCTTGGGGCCCATACTTTGACTCCCAATATCTTGAGATAGGATCCGCCTTGACTAAAAATAAACTTCAACGATTTGTTCTTTTTATTTTTCTAAGCAATATGTACCAATGTCAAATTTTTGCCCATAACCACCTTTGAATTTGAATTGACATATTTTGATACAGAGATCATATTAATCAAAACTGACTTCATTATTTTCTCTTCCAAATGAGTTAAGATTATTTTTTGGGTCATAATCATCTTTATTATCCATTTTTAATTTCTTTCCCTTCCATTATTTCAAAACTTTTGGATTGATTTCCTCTCTTTCAGGCATAATTCCTCCTTCCAAAATTCTCCCCTTTTATCTCTCTTTAGTTAGTCGAAAACCATAATTCCCTCCTTCCCTCTCTCTTGGTCAAGCCACACTCCATCTCCTCCTCCTTCTTTCTCTCCAAGTGGTTGAAACCCTAAGGAAGCCTCCTCCTTTCATCTAAGCAAACAAAAGCAAATGATTCCACTTCATTTCTTCATCCATACAGGGAAGGTGAGATCTCTGCACTCTTTTTTTCTCTTGTTTTATGTTTTTTGTTCTTCATCTTTCATTTGTATTTTTTTTTCTTATACCTCTTCCATAATGAAGATTCTTTCATCTCCTCTCTATTTCATGAAATTCAATTATCACCACAATTTATTCTCCTCACTTCTCCACATGTGAAACCCCAACACCCACATCTCTCCCTTTCACCCTTATTTCTTCATGGCCAAACCCTTGCACCCATCTCTCCCTTTCTCCTCACTTCTCCTCAACTAAAAGCCCTATCTGATTTCCTTCACACACCCTCACTTCTCCTTAGCCAAATGTTTGTATTTTTTCTTTCCAAATGAACTAAGATTGTGTTTTTATCCATAATTACTATCCATATTTAATTTCCCTCCCTTCCATTATTTCAAAATATTTTGAGTGATTTTTGGTGGGTGTTTTTGCTTTGGGACCACCATAGATCTCGAAAGATTCATTTCTAAATAATCGAATGTGACATTAGAAGAATAATGTACTATCTCGAAATATACAGACATTATCTTAGAATGGATTCAATCATTCAGGTAAGAGATATCTTTGAGGTCTACGAAGCCAAGGTTCTTCCCTTACCCTACATGTGTATGATAAGCTTTATTTTAATTATGGGGTCTTATTCCATACAAGGACATGTCCTCGTAGTTGATTGCATCTTTAGAGTTGTAAGCCCTAAAGACAACCTCTCAATTGATATGATAAGTCAAATTGCCAAAGAATAAATTTTCATAATTAGAGCGGGGGTCCAAATTGAAAGAATTAAGTTCAAAAGGAAGAGACTTACAATTTGATGACGACATCTCATGGAAAGGCCTAAGACATAAGAGAGGTTTGAAAAGATTTGATGAATTTAAGCTGATTAGGTGAAGTCAAAAGATAGATTAGGGATAGTGGATTTGATTGAAAAAAACTATTAGAACCCTAAGCTAAAAATATTGTCAGGTAGAAAAAGATTTCCAGATAGAAAACAAAATCTTACACTCTATAAGGGATTATATGGGTGGACTAACCTATATTTTGAGAATTACGTCCCCAGTCAAGATGCTCGTGATTTTTTCGTCATTCCAGGAACATTGATATCTATCTACTATGATAAGCATCATAACCAGGAATCCCCCTTAATGCCAGAGCATGGAAGATTATTAGTTTCGAAGCAGTATGAAATACATTCGTCAGTAAACCATGGGTTACTTCATTATAAGGTATCCCCTCTAGTCTCAATGGGTAGGTTTATTGTTTTGCATGCCCTAGTCTTTAGCACTAACTATGTATTTGATCTAACCTAGGCTTTTATTCTCAATCTAGCTTTGGGTAAGTGTATGACCTTCAGTTATGTGTCTAAGTTAGCCAACTTAAAGTTCATGTTGGGTTTTCCTAGGTTTAGTTCTCATTCTTTATCTTGGTGTGTTTTAAATATTTATTTAAAGTTCAATATTCTAATTCATGTTATGTTTGGCTCCTATGTTTGACATTTATGTTGATAAATCAAGGTATTCTATGTTTTGAGTTTTATTTTATTTGAATTTTAAAACTTAATGTTTGCAGAGAAAACTGAGAAATTATCATCTTTATTTTTTTGTTTTTTGTTTTTTTATAGTTTTTGTTTTGTTCTTGAAAAGGAGATAACACGTGAAAGAAAAAAAAAACTTAAAACTGGATATGAAATAAAATATGAGACGAAATGTGAGATAAAACATATAAAGTACACTTAGCCTTGGATTTGACTTGGGCTAGGGTTGAGCTGGGTACAGTGGGTATTCAACTTAAGTTGGCTTAGTCGAGTCAAGGTGTCCTATGAGATAGCTAGTATTAGTCTAGGCTAGCTCAGGTTAAGCTGTGTTAGATTTGAGTTGTCCCGGATTGACATGGGTTGACCTGCGTTGGTTTGAGTTTGACCCGGGTTAAGCTGGATTGACCCGAGTTAGCTTAGGTTTCATTTGAGTTTGACTTATGATAAGCTGGATTGACCTGAATTGGCTTAGGTTTGGTTGGGGTTGATCGTTGGGTTGACCCAGCTTAAGTTGGGTTGAACTGGGTTTACTTAGGTTTCTGGTCAAGTTTGGATTAGGTCAGATTTTGATTAGGTTTGGGTCAGACCTCGCTTAGGTTTAGGTTTTAGATTAGGTCTGGATTGAGTCAGACTTGAGTTAGCTTTAGGGATTAGGTCAGGTCTGGGTTGGGTCAAACTTGAGTTAGGTTAGGGTTTAGGTCAGACTTGGGTTAAGTTAGGTCTAATGATTGGGTTATTGAGCTACTTGAGTTGAGTTAGGTATAGTGTTTTGGTTAGAGTTTGTTTAAGTGAGTTTGGGTTAGGTTGGGTTCGGGTTGACCTTAGTCGAACCCAAACCTAAGTTCAATCCAAGGCTATTGTGTCGATTAAACTATCCCAAAGCTAACTTGGAACTCAATGCAAGTAAATGCTTATATTAAAAGAGGACTGGGTAGGAAACTTACTGGGAGAAGAAGGCAAGAGGGCTTTGACTAAACTTTATCTATATTGCATTTTTTTTTAATTTTATCTTTGCCAAGTGAGAGTTCAGATAGTTAATATAAATGAATCCATATGAGTCCACCCTTCTATAGAACTTTGACTAAACTTTTTCAAGGTCTAAACTAAGAGGTTGAATAGGATCACTCTCATTTTTTGTTTTCTATATTTCACTTTTTTTAATATTAAATGTATTCTATTTTAAAATAAAATGTGTTTGACATAAATAATTGCGGTATGGTTATTTATAAAAACACAAAAGATCTAAAAGCTATTTTGAGTATTTTTTAAAATATATATTTTTTTACTTTTTAAAATAAACATAAAAATATTTAAAACTTTATTATGCAAATTTGTTTAAGAATAAAGCCAAAATAATATAAAAACATCTATATATATATATATATATATATATATATATATATATATAT
>JXCR01124008.1:0-15787 GCA_002079205.1 Phalaenopsis hybrid cultivar | reverse complement strand
CTTTTTCTATAGACATACTCTCTCATATCAGTCATTATAATTTGATTGAGCTTTCCCTGAAAATAACATATTAAGTTTAAATCAATTTAGAGAAATAATCACAATTTTAATATACACTAAATTAATATGCAAAAACTTGCACATGAATGTTCAAAAAAAAAATGATGAAAATCAATAAAGTAAACCGTAAAATTTCATTTTACAAAAAATCTTTATTATTTCATTTTAAATCATTTACATTTTTAAATTGTTTTCCCTTTAAGAAGCTATCTTAGGAGCACCGTCAAAAACTNTAATATACACTAAATTAATATGCAAAAACTTGCACATGAATGTTCAAAAAAAAAATGATGAAAATCAATAAACTAAACCGTAAAATTTCATTTTACAAAAAATCTTTATTATTGCATTTTAAATCATTTACATTTTTAAATTGCTTTTCCTTTAAGAAGTTATCTTAGGAGCACCGTCAAAAACATGTACCAATAAATATATAACTATTTTCATTTCAATATTCATGCATGGGTAAAATAGCATCTTCAGTTAGTACACCATGACTCTTGATTGACTCAATCATCTACTTTTCATTTAAAATGAATAATTACTTTCAAACATTGAAAATATTTATTAAACAATTTTATAATACAAAAGGCCAAATAATTTACATCATTAAATGGTCATTTAATTTTTTAATTATTTTCCTTTATGAAACAAATGAAACATTTCTTTTAAAACAGTACATGTCAATTTAAGTTTATTTCTGTTGTTATAAATGTTATCCTTTGAATAAAAGAAAATAAATTTAATGTATATAAAACAATAATTATTCACTTCAATTTTTTGGAGATGTGTTATAATTTAATATTTAGGTACCGCATTTCTTAATTTAGCACCTACAAATATAAATCATATCCTTCAAATTTTTACTAATATATATAAGTATTAATTTTATTTTGTATATTTATGCAAATTACATATATAAAATTAACAATATACCACAAGTCTTTTCCTTCTTTCTGATAGAATAATCACTCAGACGCCTTCAAAATCTTTTAATTTATGATATTTTAAATTTGAATTAATGAAATTAATTTGTAAAATAATACTTAATACCTACAACTTCAATTGAAGTTAAGCATTACCTTAGCATACATAGAAAAATTTTAACCTTGTTAATTTGGCCAACTCTCCTCATCATGTAACTCACGCGCGTTTAAATCTAACGACTAAATCTAATTATAAAATTTTAATGTTAATTTCATAAAATTTTTAATTAGAGAAACATATATAAATAAAAACATAAATACTTTCCTTAATGACTTAGTTTGTTCCTCCCCTGCCGCATCCATGCTTACTCAATTCCCTCTCCCCAGTTGTTCCACTCAGATGCATGTGAATTGCCCCTTTCTGGTACACAAACCTCTCCCCTTCTCTCTTTCCTCTTCGCACACATCAATTTTATGTGGCCCTCACGACACAATTTCAATGTTGCCTCCTAAGCACATTCTTCCTACACTTGACAATGTTGTCGCTCAATCTACTAAGGTTACACACGTGACACCACGTGCTACATCATCAACTCGGATCGTGGCCTACAAGCGATTGTGACCTTCGACTCCTTCATCTATATATTATAACAAAGTTATTATAATCTCTTCTCCGTATAAAAAATTTGCTTTTGAAATATAAAAATTATAACGAAAACAAAAATACTTTACTTAAATAGTTGTGGATATTTTCCTTACATATTTGAAACTTTCTCTGATATGGCATTTTTTTCCGATTCATATTTCCATTGAATATTTACTAACTAAACTTCTCTATTACAGAGTTTCTTAATATAATAATCCAGTATCGTCGCATGCCCTTCAATATATGTCAAATCAAGTTACATATCAACTAAATCTACAACAAGTCTGCTCGATTCATTAACAACCACCTCCTAAGCGAAGAAATATGAAAATTATTGTGTAATCCTTGCAAGTGTGCAAGTAGAGCCACACTCTAAGGCATACTTCCAATCTTCTCCATAATTTCATATGGACATATATCTTGACTCAATTTTCCTATCTTTCAAAAGTGTTGCATATTATTCAATAGAATGACTTTGATAAAAATAAACTCCTCTATTTCAAATTTCACTGATGTGTTCAACATCATAATATTTTCGTTGTCTATTTGCACATTCTTTAATATATTTCTGATCAAATGAATCTTCTAAATAACATTGTCTACTAAGTTTACACCAATAACTTTCTTTTCAACTGTTTCAACCCAACACAACGATGTCATGCACTTTCTTCTATAAACAGCTTCATATGGAACAATTCCAAATCTTCTCATAATTTGTATTATAAGCAAATTCTATTAAAGATAAATGTAACTCCCATCTCCCACCAAAATCAAGAACACATAAACATAGTAGACTTTCCCAATTTTGAATAATAATCTCTGATTGGTCAATTGTTTGTGGGTGGAATGCAGTATTAAAAGTCAATCTTATAATCGTAGCCTCCTAAATTTTTCTCTACAATCAGGATATAAACATATCATCTTTAATTGAAACTATGGATATTGGTATCTCATGAAATTGTACAATCTCATTAACATATAATGATGCCAATTTCTCGACATGATCTTTCTGTCTGACTCGAAAGTAATGGACAAACTTAATCAACTAATTTACAATCACCAAAATAGCATCATGCCTTTATTTTGACTTAGGAAACCTAACCGTAAAATCTACTGATAGCCTCCCATCTCCATTATGGTATTGGCAATAGTTGGAACTAACTACCTGACCTTAGATGTCTTGCCTACTAACATGTAGGAAACTTGGCCAAAAACTCTATGACGCTTGTTTTCAATCCTAACTACCAAAATTTTTTTTGAGCTCCTATTACATTTTATTACTTCATTAATGTATTGTATAGCCTGACAAATGTGTTCTTGGACAATTTTCTTTCTCAAATTATCAACATCTGAAATGTAGATAATATCTTTGTATTCCAACAATTAACCCTCATATATCAAGTATTTCCGTAAACAGTCTGTCTTGACTTACTCTTAAGATCTTCTAAACAATAACATCTCTAGCTAGTGAATCTTTGGTTCTATTTTTTAAAGTAGACTAAACTATTAGTTGATTTAACTGAACAATATTTTCATCACTACAATCAATCACTGACAGTCTGATTCATTCTATATTATTAATTAAATATTCCTATTGAGTAATCAATCAATTCGAACTACCCAAAACCTTCCTACACAACGCATCTACAACCACATTGTTTTTCTTGGGTGATATTGTATATCGAAACCAAAATCTTTAATAAATTTCAATCATCATCTCTATCTCAAATTCAACTCTTTTTGAGTAAATATAGATGTTTTAACAATGATATCATATCAAATAATCACTTTTTTCCGAGTAAGTCAACTACATCCATGATCCAACATTGACAAAAACTTTTTGCAGTAAGTTAAACAAATTCTCTTTTCTATTTTCCTCAAATCCAACTACCAAAGAATTACCACTCATTATGCACCTCAACACACCTTGTCTATTGTCCAACTAAAGAAGTTTCTCAATGAATGTTATCATAACTCCTCAAAAAATATGTCAATTAAATTGTTCTTCAAGACACTAGCCTAAGATGAAGGGCATTTAAGCAAAGGTAAACTGTACAAAACGTGAAAAAAAAAACAAGAGGCTATACCCACCTTTTAAAAGCAAAAGATGAAAAGTTGGACAAACTAAAATTAAGAAATTAATATAACTATAACATAAGCTAGGATAAAAATTCTTTTTAGATGCATGATGATGACTTGCCTTTAAAGCCATACCAATGACTGCAAGAGGAAAACCATACGTGAGCATTAATGCAGACCACTCTGATCCCGGTAAGATGGTAAAATATGCCCCAAAACCATACCTGGAAAGTGTTAAACACTTAGACAGAAAAATCACTAAATCTTTTCTATAGCAAAAAAAAGAAAATAACAATAACAACAACAACAATAATAATAATAGTAACATTAATAGTAGGACACCTACTTACGAGAGAAGTGAGCCACCAATTGCTAAACCAATGTCCCCAAAGGAGATCTACGAAATAAAAAGAAATTTCAATTCTTAAGAATAGTTGCTCCATATAGATACCCAAGTACAAATGTTTAGACATGAGATGGAAATGAAAAGGCAGAGACAAAACTTCTAAATGTTTGATACATAGGATCTCCACATAATATCAAATTTAGTAGTATGAAAAAGTATACTGTCATAAATGCTTATAACCTCTGTTGCTCTACCAAAATAGAATAAAAATGTCAACAAAAATTGTAGCATTAAGTTTAAGTAAGAAAAATAAAACTCTCCTTGAAACAAACATCCATATTTTGCATGAATCAATTGATCAAAGCATTGCATAACAATATTAACAGAATGCAGTTCCCAGCAATGCCTCTCATACATTTCAACCTATTGAGGTGTTGTGAAGGATTCCACTTATACACTCATAAGAGAAGAAGGGGAAAATGATGGAAAACCCAGCCAATGTCATATAGTTCAATAAAAGTGGTGCAATAGCACATTTCAAGCATAAAAATTTAGCATGCAGGGAATTGTCACACCCTTAGCAGTACAGAATTTGAGTGAGATTTTTTGGTTGTATTTCCATGAAAACATAGCTCAAATGGAATTTTGTAAGCGTTGAAAAAACTTTAAATGTCGTCTTTAGCAAACTTNAGCATAAAAATTTAGCATGCAGGGAATTGTCACACCCTTAGCAGTATAGAATTTGAGTGAGATTTTTTGGTTGTATTTCCATGAAAACCTAGCTCAAATGGAATTTTGTAAGCGTTGAAAAAACTTTAAATGTCGTCTTTAGCAAACTACAAGTGGAGGGCGAAAGGGTGGCTTCTTTGAGCATGGATTGATATTTTTTGGGAAGTTTATTTGATTTTGTAAAAACATATAGTTTCTTATGGAACATGAGTTTGTGGAGATTCAAAATGTTATATTTAAGGAATACCTCTACTCGAAATTTGTCTTCCATTTTGTCCATCATCAATAAACATGTGCTTGATTGATGAAGGACAAAGTATCCAATGCATGCTATTAGATTTTTACGAAGTGTTGATGATTGTGGTGGACCACCAACTTGAGATAGGGCATNGAAATTTGTCTTCCATTTTGTCCATCATCAATAAACATGTGCTTGATTGATGAAGGACAAAGTATCCAATGCTTGCTATTAGATTTTTACGAAGTGTTGATCATTGTGGTGGACCACCAACTTGAGATAGGGCATTAAAATAGGGATTTAGATAGACTGTGAATATGCCCAACATTGGCAAGACAAACCCCTCAAAGTTGTTGTTGTTGTTGTTGTTGTTGTTGTTGTTGCTGTTGTTGTTGCTGCAGCAGCATGTTGTTGTTGCTGCTGCTAGAGGTGAAGCCTTGAGGATTTAACATTAAAATTAACAGCAATTCATTCCTGTTTAATGAAGATATGAAAATGATGATCCCCACCAGTTATAATTTTCTTAAAACGCTTCCCAATATTAAGGAGATATATCCCGTGGGACNCATTTTTTTATCTTACTTGAGAATTTGAATTAGTGGTTTGGAAAGTGCTAATAAATATGGTAGTGCTATTTTTTGGGATTTAGATAGACTGTGAATATGCCCAACATTGGCAAGAAAAACCCCTCAAAGTAATAGGACTCTTAAGTCTTAACTGAAGGAGTTCTTATCCTTCGTGTCTATTCAATTAACTGCTATTATTATTATTATTATTATTATTATTATTATTATTATTATTATTATTATTATTATTATTATATGTATTTTCATAGGGTGTTTGTATAAATGATGAATGAAGATTCCTATAGTTATGGTAGATCTTGACTTTGCTGAACATCTAGAGGTGAAGCCTTGAGGATTTAACATTAAAATTAACAGCAATTCATTCCTGTTTAATGAAGATATGAAAATGATGATCCCCACCAGTTATAATTTTCTAAAAACCCTTCCCAATATTAAGGAGATATATCCCGTGGGATTCATTTTGATTTGAGTGGAGGAGAGTGGTAGCTCTTATGGCAATCCTGCAGTTTATTAGTCACATTGGTGGAGATTNAGATATGAAAATGATGATCCCCACCAGTTATAATTTTCTAAAAACCCTTCCCAATATTAAGGAGATATATCCTGTGGGATTCATTTTGATTTGAGTGGAGGAGAGTGGTAGCTCTTATGACAATGCTGCAGTTTATTAGTCACATTGGTGGAGATCTTGGCATTTTCCACGATAGTGAGGCTTTGAGAACCAAAGCTTGTAGTGTGTGTTTTCGTGTTTTAAGACTTAATTTTCCAAGAAAAAGACTAATGCTAACATTTGTAATTAATCCAACTTTCTTTTCAACCTTAGATGCAAAAGGTGTAGATGTATGCATGCAGTATAAAGACTAAGAGTGATTTTGATCCATAAAACACCAATAAGTTAATCAACGCTAATAAGGTAGTTGATTGCAAGTGCTCAAAGGAAATATAAGCAGGACGTTGAGGTGTATTGTGTGCATGGAATGACTCTTACCAATCTTCACAGACTCCTTAATTTAGAGTTCCTTTGAGCTCTTTACTTTGATCCTTTTCCTTAATATTCCTACTTCTATTGGCTCTATTCCCATCTGGATGGATCTTTGCTACCTTAATCACTCTAAAATCCCATTCTCTGCTTCTAATTCTTGGGGTACAGTCAGAAAATAAGAGAAATAAAATTCATCAAGAGAAAGACTTTTGGATTCAAGATTACATATATTAATTGAATTAAATTTGCACATTTGAATAAAAAAACTTTTATATAGTGTTATGTATAGGAAACTTGAATAAATTAAATAACTAGATATTGCTAAGGATAATCTGCTAATCATCCAAGTATAATAGGCCATTAGATAAGAATTGTCCATGCTCGTAATGAAGCAATTTTCAACAAGAAATTATATTTTATCTCTAGAACCATATCATTTGTTAAATATGATCTTTCTTTCAGTGTTTCTGGTAAGACTTAGTGTGACGCTACCCCAAGTCTTATTGATTCCTTGAGTCAATGGGACATAACTTCTTGATATTATAGTAAATGTTTTGTTTGCATCCCTCCAACTACAGATTTCTACTAATACAGCTCAATTATCATATTGTCATTCCCCTTTGTTGCGTTGTTGGAAATTTTCTTCAAGTTTTTTGTAGGTTTTAGTGGAATTGTTTATGACTTTGCCTTATGCAACTCATGTGAATGTTATTGTGGGAGTGACTAGGTTGCTATGTTTAGAAAGGCATGCTTTTTGTGCTGCTCTAAATTATGATAATCAATCATTGGATCCCTTTCTTAATTCCTCTATTCTTTTAAGATCCTTTAGAGTCAAGAATTGTAGATGGCTTAGTGCAGGGGCTTTATCCTCAGGTCACCATTCAACATTCCTTACCCTATTATGGTTGATGGTAGCTTGGCTTTCCTGCTTCTCTTATGCCACTAGCTGCACCCTCACTCATTAGTGCACCCTCTTCTAAATCACCACAAGCCATGGTATGATGATAAGGCTTCTCGTAAGTATCAGCCACCCGCCCACCTATTCTAACTTTTTGATAGATTGTCTTGATTTTCTTTTGCAAGCCATTATGGCTTTAGCATATTTGACTGATCAATCTGGATCATGGAACATATGGTGAGACTATGAAGAACATGTTTACGTCCCTTTATGGTTTTATTCTTTTGATTATTTTGGCCAATTGTACTTTGGGCTCTCCTAGGGCAACTAATTGGGTTTCTGTAAATATTTTGAGAAGTGATCATCTATTTTCTTGCTTTAATTTCAGCAAAAAATTCAAAGTGAACTTCTAATTTCTTGCAAAAACTTATCA
This sequence comes from Phalaenopsis hybrid cultivar, assembly GCA_002079205.1. NCBI lineage: Eukaryota > Viridiplantae > Streptophyta > Magnoliopsida > Asparagales > Orchidaceae > Phalaenopsis > Phalaenopsis hybrid cultivar. The sequence goes on along the minus strand of JXCR01124008.1, from coordinate 7,863 downwards.
TAGAGCAAGCTATATTTTTCAAGTCCCCATATGCAACTTCTATATATATATATATATATATATATATATATATATATATATATATATATAACTAGAATTGGGCATGGCCCTAAACTTCTTAAAAGTTACAAAAAACTAAAACTTTGAGATGGTTTAAACAAATTCATAAGACATGAATTGAAATCTCTTCCGTCCTCCTTAGAGGTCAACAAAGAGTTGTTAGGATTGTTGGAAGTGATTTTAGGGAAAGAAACTATGGCCTTCCATGGTTATGTAAACAATTTTCACTCTCCTTCCATTTGAATGGAGTTACATTAACCAATTCAAGCCATCATCCCCTCTTTGCAATAATTAAATTTTTCATTTGAAATAAACTTGCATACCTTGAATTTGTAGCCAACCATGTTGCCTACGTATAGCTTCTTGTGCTCTATGGGCTCAATTTCCTTTCCATGTTTAACAAGGGCATGATTGGAGCTTACAAACAAGGCATAAAATTTAATCAGACAACCATGATAATAGAGCTCATGGATTGTGCCTCCCCTTCAGAGCCATTTACATCTGCGGATGGTCAAAGCTTAAATATTAACTAACATAAGATGGTTTGCTCCTCCTAATTGAGATAACATGAGGTCATCATCTTCTGCTTTTTCCAAAGTTAGTTTGAGGGTTTCTTTTTCAGCTTCTATTTTTTATGGCTTTTACTAGGTCTTTTCTTTCTCTTCTACTTTTAATCTAAAGAATATGAAAAGTCAAATGTTGTTTAAAAAAGATGTAGGTCTTGCAAATGGTCATACTGACTTCTAATCCTTCACTTGTAGAATGAACTCACATACCACTTTTACATAATTTTACAAATACCTATTGTGGTTCCTTCCTATGATAGACAACAAATATTTCCCATAAATAGGCATTCCTTAGAATTATATGACACGCATACAAGGGAACCATATCACAAGCAACTTCATCCATGTATTGCCAAATGACCACATCAACTTTGAATTTAAAATCACTCCTAATCGAGCCCAATGAGTGAGAACTTGAATAGGTTGAAATAACTAATCCAAATCTGTGTACTTGGGAAGCATATATAAGTATGAAGTCTAAAATGGCATTTAGAAATACATTTTACCAAAATTTTCATATTGAAAAGCAACTTCCTTAGATCATCTTTGTGTCGTTAAAGCTAATAATTAGCATCTTCCAAGGCTGACAATTAAACCACATCAGCATTGGTGATAGTGAGATTTTTCTTAACTTCCCATGGCTTAGGCCTCTCCTAAGGGTGTCATTTTCATTAATTTTCATCTTAGCGTCCCCTGACTTAGCATAGGAGCAATAAGGCACCTTCCTCTACTTCTCCTATATATGCTTCTCTTTCTTGAGTGTAACTATCAATTTTGACTTTCCAAGTGAGCAAAATGCATAACTCATAATCCAACAACCAACAGTAGCAAGGCATCAATAAGAAAAGATAAGACAATTGCTGGTGATCTTACTTAGAGGCACAAGTCGCATGATTTTGGCAACATTTCGCTATCTCAATAAGATATCCCTCCTAAAACCAAAAGCATTCTCCCCTCTCCCTATCCCTCCTAGGAGGTGATACATGCATCTTCGACAAATAGATGATGTGGGACTAATGTTTCACTTGAAAAATTCAGATATTTTTAGCTTCATATTTTCGGGAGCCTCATGCAGTCATTACATGGAGTACCCATGCGGCCATGTGTATTGACTAATATGATCATGTAGGTTGTTTTCTGTTGATGCAACTCAATAAGAAATTGAGTTTTTTGAATATTTCCATAAAGCCATTTTGCAAACTTCTGACGNCTCCTAGGAGGTGATACATGCATCTTCGACAAATAGATGATGTGGGATTAATGTTTCACTTGAAAAATTCAGATATTTTTAGCTTCATATTTTCGGGAGCCTGATGCAGTCATTACATGGAGTACCGATGCAGCCATGTGTATTGACTAATATGATCATGTAGGTTGTTTTCTGTTGATGCAACTCAGTAAGAAATTGAGTTTTTTGAATAATTCCATAAAGCCATTTTGCAAACTTCGGACAACATGTGAAGAGTTTTAGCAAATCCAGTGATTTGTTAGGGCATGAAATGAATTGAATATGTTTTATATTCTCAAAAGAAGATTGTATGCAATTAATAACAGGAATGAACATGTAAATATAAATTTTATTTCATAATTCATAGTTCACAAATACAACTGAAAGAAAAATAAAAAAAATGGACTAATTCAAAATTGAAATTGCAATAGGGAACAACTACTCAGACCCAAAAAAATATAATAACTGAAGTAAATACTGAAAAGTACTAGAAAAAAGAAATTTAAAACTAAAAAGTCTTCCCCGATGAAGACAATTATGCTAGTATCTAAATAGAACTTGTTATGCAAAAATATTAATGAGTGGGTATGACAATCAAACTTAATAAATAACAACTATTTATTTAAACATAAACGAAAAAGAAAATTGGGCATGTTGTATGAACAACTAATAATGAATATATAACATCATAGAATCGTGAAAGTAATTAAGCGTGAATATACTACATTATAAACAAACGATTAATTATCAATCCAATAAAATCATACCAATACATAACTTAGTAGTTTATTCAATTTTAGTTTAATTTATAATTATATAGTCAGTTTTAATAGATGACATGAAATCGAGAAGGTCAATACCAGCATAAGGAAATTATGTAGAGTCGTTATTCCATGGGTGGGTTCATCAGTTCGGCTAGTTAATATCCAAAAGAGTTCCACAAACCTATACACCATCACACAAGCATTCTAAATTTTACAAAGGTATAATATAGAAGAAATATGCTACTTCATATAGGCTTGTGATATGAAAGAAATTTATATGCAATTTCATAAAAGTAAAGTTCAAGAAAATAAAATATTATAATTGTAGGTTTTATTCACATAAAAGGAGTTATGCAGCAATAGAGTAAGGCATTTAATGATTGATCATGAGCAATAATTGAATCCTATAGCAAGTACAAAATAATAAATATAACTGAAGTAGCAAGGTTTAACACCCCTAATAAGTAAGTGTAAGTCATCGTCATCATCATATGTGTGTGTGTGTGTGTGTGTGTATATATATATATATATTATTTTATTTTATTTTATTTATTTATTTATTTTGAGAAAGCCCAAAGGCTAATATATTAAATAAAAAATAGAATACAGACATATTGTGTGGGAGAGCCCAAGCATGACACTCTGCCCACATGATAACCACAAATAGTTCCAAAAAGAGAAAATACAGAAAAATACATTAGAGACCTAAAGAAAAAACCAAAAAGTGTCAAAAAACGTAGTATCAGGTAGCTAAAGAGCGACCCAATTTTGTTTTGCCTTTGCCTCGAGTTCTAGGGAAGGAGCCAGCTAATAAATTGGTAAGATGAGTGTCAATGCCACTAGTAACCAATGTATCATCCAATAAGTTCCCGAGCTCGAGCCGGCCTCCATTCTTCTTCCTCCTCCTGGAATAGACCTGTCATTCATATAAATATATATGTATATATATATATATGTGTGTGTGTGTGTGTGTGTGTGTGTGTGTGTGTGTGTGTGTGTTTATAGATACATACATACATAAATCACATTAGAATAAAAAGAGAAGAAAAGGAAATAAATGAAGGGGAAGGCTTGATGTTTGTGCAGTTGTGGGGAGAAGAAGAGGGGTTGATTTCAATCCGTTGTCTTGGGACAAGAAANTTTTTATAAAAGGTATTTTCCCCGGTGAGTCGGCGTTGGATCGACCCGGTATTTTCGTTAATCGTTACTTCGCTATTCTTGGTCGGTATTCTTGCTGGTTGATAATAGGCACATTTGTTTTCTTATTTTTTTTTTAAACTTAAGCGAAGGTGTTTTATCCCTTTTCTCTTTTGCGAAAAGAAATATTCAATGCGATAGTGCGATGATGATGATGAAAAAATTAAAATTACAGATAGCAGTAACTTTTATGTATAAACCGCCTTTGGGTTGAATGCAGAATCTATGCAACCAAGGATAGTAGAAATATTTATGTATTCCAAATATCATATGAGATGCCTTGGATGCTTGCATACAAATTTAGTGAGTGAAATCTATATTCTGCTAATATGCCATGGAACTTTTGTTTGATATCCGTGCCTCCAAATTGATGGGACATTTATGTATTCTGAATATATTATGTTAACTTGGCTTGCATAANAAGTTGTTGAACTTCATGCTTCAAGATGCAATTTGATACTTTTTCATAACTCAAGTTTACTCGAATCACCAACGAATCGTAGTGAATTATATGAGAGTCATCATACACATAACGTTGAAGTGGAACGACGTAAAAAATTTTATGTACTATAAGTCTTGGAGGAACAGTCAAACGATATGAAACTTTGTCGACTCTCTCGATCAACTCAAATGGACCACGACGTGAGACTAAAGCTTTCCATTCTGGTCAAATATTATATCTCTGCACATAGGTGAAAACTTCAGAAAAGCATGATCTCTAACATTGAATTCAAAATCTTTGTGCTTCGAACAGAACTACTACTTTTGACGATCATGGGCCACACGTAGTCAATCTCAAATCTGTTTAACTTTCTCAGTAGCTTAATCCACTAATTTAGGTCTGAATATTCGCCCCTCACCAGCCTCGAATCAACACATAGGTGATCTACACATCTTGCCATAAATCACCTCATACAACACCATGCTGCTGCTAGCCTAAAAAAAGTTATCATACCAACAAGATTTAGTCCTCCCAATTACTTTTGCAGTCCAAAATGTAAGCTCTCAATAAGCCTTCCAAGATTTGAATGGTACGTTTCGACAGTCCGTCTGTTTGGGGATGAAAAGCAATACTAAAGTTCAATCCCGCGTGCATACCCTTTTGCACTTTCTTCCAAAGTCTGGAAATAAACTATCTTGATCCGATATAATGACGATTGAAACTCCATGTAGTCAAACAATGTTATCTATCTAGATCTTAGCTAATTTATCCACTGAATAAGTTTGCTATATTTTGTAGAAAATGAACTTAGTTAGTCTATTGATTGCAACTCAAATAGCATCATATCCTTGTTTCATTTTAGTANGTTTAGGCAAGCTAATCACAAAATCCATGGAAATCTCCAGCCATTCACCCTGGGATGGGAAGGGACTGCAATAGACCACCTGGTCTCTGATATTCGACATTAACCATATGCCAGGTAAAACATTTAGCTACAAACACAGCAACATCTACTTTCATAACCAACTACCAAAATAGTTTCTTGTGATCCTGATGCATCTTAGTACTTCTTGAATGTGCAGCATATGGAGTAGAATGTGCCTCACGAAGCATCTCCTACCGGAGTTCTTCCTGATCCGGGACACATCGAATCACCCAAGGGTCATCCGGAACCATATTGAACTCGAGCTTCAATCCATTATGAGCTTGCTCTCTAAACTGTAATAAGTCAGCATCCATCATCTGAGCTGCACAGATATGATTCACGAGTGCAAGTTGACCTGATAGTTGACGCATGATAAAATTAGCTCATGTCAGTACTATCTCGAGCTGAGGTCGCTCCATATATCATGCTAACTGGTGCTCTTGAGTGATCGTTCAAGCTGCATACATCAAATTTTTTTTGCATAAAGCATTTGTATCCATATTCACCTTATTAAGGCGATACTGCATCTACAAATCATAATCCTTCCTCATCTTGAGTCATCACTTTGTCATAAGTTCAACTCTATCCAAGTGAAAATGTATTTTAATCTCTTATGATCGATAAGACATCACAACGAACGCCATAAAGACGGTGCTTCCAAGACTTTATTGCAGATATAACTGCAACTAACTTCAAGTAATGAGTAGGGCAATTTCTCTTGTGCACGTTACGTTGTCTAATAGCATAAACTACAAATCTACCATGCTACATTAGAACACATCCTAAACTTTGATGTGAAGCATCATTGTAGAATCTGAAATTCATTTTTGTCAGAATGAATAGTAAGAATTGGGATTGTCACAAATAATTCTTGAGTTTCTGAAAACTCTGCTCACAGTCATCGGACCATTCAAACTTGACAGTCTTTCGAGTCAATCCTGACAGAAGCACAACAATACGAGAGAAATCTTCAACAAATATCTAATAATATTTAACTAATCCAATGAATCTATGAATCTCAATGACAGTGCTTGGCCTCAACCAATTCATTATTGCCTAATCTTTGTAAGATCCATAAAAATTCAACTCCGCTAATAATATGACCCAGAAATGTAACTTCTCGAAGCCAAAATTCATACTTAGATAATTTGATATATAATTTGTTCTCTCAAAGAATATTCAATGGTACTCTGTGATGTTGGGCATGCTCCGCTTCATCCTTGGAGTAAAACAAAATATCATCGATGAAGATGATGATAAACTGATCAAGTTTGAAGACTATTTATTAAGTCCATAAAGGCAGCAGAGCAATTAAACCAAATGACATCAGTAAGGACTCATAATGCCAATACCAAGATTGAATGGAAGTCTACGAAACATCTACATTCTTAATCATCAGTTGATAACAGCCAAATCGAAGTTTGAACTTGAAAAGTATAGAAGAACCTTGTAGTTGGTTGAATAGATCATCTATACAAGACAGTGGATACTTATTCTTCATGGTCACCTTATTCAATATTTTGCAATTGATGCACAATTGCATGATTTCATCTCTCTTCATCACGAACAGAGCTGGTGCTCCCTTAGCTAAAACGTTGGATCAAATGAATCCTTTATTGAACAACTCGTGCGATTGAACCTTGATATCCTTGAGTTCCATTATGACCATCTGATATGGTGCTTTACAAATAGGATTGTTTCCTGGAAGAATGTTTTTGGCGAGCTTGATCTCGCGATCCATTGGTAAGCCAGACAATTCTTTAGAAAATACATCAGCAAATTCTCAAACCACAGAAACACTATCTGTGTTAGCATTGGATTAGTTGGAATCCAACACGTGAGCTAGGTAATTAGCACGCCCATGGGAGATCAACTTGCAAGCCTTAATTGTTGATATTCTACAAAAAAAAGTTTTTATATTACCCTTGAAATTAGAATGAATTGAGCTAGGTATACAAAAATTTACTCATCTCTTACAACAATCTAAAATAGCATGATAAGTATATAGCCATCCCATACCAAAAATTGCAATAAACTCAGCTAGTGCGAATACTATAAGTGTAGTAGACATATTCATTTCATTGATGATAATGTCACAATTATGAACACACTCAGTAACAATCGTAGATGAGCAAGATGACATGGTTATGGATAAATGTGATTGTAATGAAGAAATTGATGCACTAGATGCAAATTTGTTTGATATAAATGAGAATGTAATTCCCCGTGGTGAAACAATACTTTTGTCGGGTGCTTTAAAATAGAATAATATATGTCACCACATCAGGAGCTTCAAAAGCTTCTTCCTGTGTCATAAAAAAATTTCGAGGAGAAATCGCTTGCCTAGGCTGCTCTTGTGCCTGAGGACACGGAGGTTGGTATTGTGCCATTGGAAAGTGTTGATACATTGAAGTTAGTTGCTAGTACTGTTAGTACTAACGTGCAAGAGGACATGACCGATATGGTTGGGATACCATCACTTGTTGCGGTTGTTGCTTAGATTGAAAATAATTCTGCTTTGCTTGACCCTTCGCATGATGCTTCTAATATTGACCTCCATTAGATCTTTGCCACTCATTCTTATGTTGATGCTTGGAATTGTTTTACTAGTTGGTGATAACTTGCGGCTAACCTGGACCTTTGATGGGATAATCCTTGGCTTTACGGTCGGTATTATAACA